>JAQGAP010004648.1:0-10126 GCA_034697805.1 Orchesella bifasciata
ATAACATATCATGACTTTGACTTTGTTTGTATACTCTGGAAAACAAACCTTGCATAGACAGTATTATGAGATGCATATAGTATTGTAATTTTTGCATAGCCTTTTTTTTGATCCTACAAGATAATCCGTATAATTATTCTTTTTTGTCGAATATCTGAATATTGTATGCGTAAGTTGTATGTAGTGGATTGATAACTTGTATCATCTCAAAATTACAATAATAATAGTTTTTTACCAATCATAATAGTTTTATCGTTTGCTAGCCGTCGATGGTCTCACATTTCCCAGGTGTCCAACAATGTTAGCTCTCGTTGGTGAGTTGATTGGTCTCGGTATTTTGCTTCCAGCTAGACTCGGCGCAGTAGTGTTTGATGTATTAGATGAGGTGTGAGATTGTCCAGGGCTGCTCCCCTTCCTTGACTCATCACTTGACAGCAATTCCCATTGCATTTGCAACCTACGGAATCTCTCAGAGTCTTTGTTGGAGTCTGGGCTGAGCCCTTTGATGTGAGTAACTCCTCCACCTGATGCCACATTGGTCAAATGACTACCATCAAAGGATTTTGGCCTTTGTGCTTTTGTTGGTTCTGACATTCCCTTTTCTCTTCCTTCATCATCGTGACTACCTCCACCAGCGTGATCACCTCTGTAATTACTTAACTTGGGCCTTGAGGGGAATCTTGACAAGAGCCTTGTGTTAAATGTTGATGTGGGACCGGGAAGGCCACTTGCAGGGTAATGGTGATGTGGATTTCTCTCATGTGTTATGTTTTGGGCAGTCTTTGATTTAGGAATGGTGCTTGGTGCAACTCGGCTTGTTTTCGGTCTCTCATCCGAGAACGATCTTTTCATTTGAGATTTCTTTAGTTGATTAGCGTGGTATTTGGAATTCTTGGACTGGGTTTTGACAGGTCTTGCGTCGGCAGATGTTGACTTTCTTGGCGTGCCACCAGTGGATCCTGTCCCGGCTGCATTGTAGCGACTAGAGCCTTTCACAGAATTCTTTCGGGACACTGGGAGAGAGGCAGGAAGAGATTTGGTTGGGGTCACCGGGTTCATGCTCTGATGCAGCAGTTTGGTTTCATGGAAAATATCCAACTGGAATGCTGGAAATGGAGTTTTAGACAATAGGTGCATGTTGACTAGCATTTGATCGTAGAGAAATCGTGTTGTAGTATTGCATAAAAACATGAAGGCGTCTGGCTCATAATGGGTTCTCAAGAGTCGCTCTTTTGTCCGAAGAAATGTTAGCCATGAACCGAGATTTCTTAGGCTGTGCAATAAAAAAAGTTAATTGAATTAAAAAATGAACAAGAATTAGTACAACTTTCACCAATTATTTCATGTAATTAGAGACCATCTTTTGCTACTTACTTGAGCAAGCCGCAAACAAAAGCGTTAAATTTCATAGGCCCTTCCGCGAGTAACTCTTCGCTATTGATTCTGAGCACGAGCTCATTCAGTGACTGGGCCGTTGGGCCTGTAAACAAGATTAAGGAAGACAAATGTCACAATTTATTCATCCCGTCATACCATGCGAACAACCATGAACCTAAACATGTCTGCCATTCATTTTAAACTCTTTTCGTTTAGCATGATAAACTGACCATATTGAATAGAAGCCTCCACGACTCTCCAAACGGTGTTTGGAACACGGCCAAAGATTGTATCCAAAAAGGGACACAGACCATCACTAAGAAGGGAATATAAAGCCGGGCACAAGCACTCCAACACGGTTTTTCCAGCTGGCGTTTGTGACATAATGCTTTGATAAAGGCTTTTGTGTGGGGATGCCAAGCATGCTGCAAGCCCGGTTGTCGTCGGTGTCAGTGCAGCTGTGTCACTGGTCGGTGTCAATCGACTCTTGTTGTCAGCTGAGGAAGGACTTGGACCGCAACCACTTCCGCTTGTACCACTAGTCGCAACGTTCTTCATGGCTTGCGTTGTCTCCCAAACGGATTGGATTTGATTAACTGCAGCTGCCACAGCGTCTGTCAGGCCTAATAAAAAGTCAAATTGGATGGAAAAAGGTTTTTTATTTGAGTCGACTTTTACTGCAGTCCTCCTTTTTTATTTGATTACTTCTCCATTTCTATAATATGATAACGTATTGGAGAAGAACAAATAACAAATAGACCCCATCCTATTTCCTACTCCATCAACCAGAAAGATTGATCATTCCATAACATCAAATGTGAAAGTCAACTGCGCAGAAAATAATAATGTTAACATTGGAAAGAAAGAAAGAGACAAATGATTCTCCTGGAGGTTGGAGAAAGCTATATATGGAGATGTAGTATTATGTAGTAGTACATGGTAAAAAAATAACATATCGATCTTACTCTGTTTCTGAGCCATATCAATAGGAGCTTTCTGCGAATGATGAGTGGCACCTTTGTTGGCAGAGTTTGGACAGAGTGGAGCAACGTGTGCAATTATTCTTGCGGCAGCGGCTGCCCCTCCATCATCAAAGAATGCATGATTCCGTAATTGGAAATGATTGTCAAAGTCGACAAAAGAAGTTTGCTTTGGTGTGTTAGTAGGCACACGCTTATGATGATGATTACTGTCTGCACTCATGGACTCTTCAGAGGATGAGATGCCTGTAAAGCTAGGAATGTTATCTGTGCTCTGCTGTGACTCGTCAATGTCCTCGAAATGATGTTGATTATGTTGTTGATGATGTCTACTCTCACCACCACCACCACAAAGGGAACTCAAACTTTGTCCAGTGGCTGTGTTTGTGTTCGAAGTCGCAGTCAATGCTAAACTCTCCAATTGTTCCAAGTTCTTTGCAATTTCGGAGGTAATCTCAGCAACTTCTGGAAGAGTCTCTTGAAGTGAAAATCGTTTAAACTTTTCTGCGAGTCCATTCCTATTCCTGTTGGATGCGATGCCGACTTGCTGACCTAAGAACCCTGCTGCGTCATTCATGCTATATCGTTTGGTAGGGTTTTGCCTTCCGTTCCCACCATTCATCCTCCTTCTTAGAATCACTGGACTTTCTCCAGCTGCAGCTGCCGCAACTCCACCACTGCTCACACCGCTATCTCCTGCTGAGTCTCTGTGCTGTTCTCCAGTAGCATTATTATCCAACGAGCTTTGTCTAGTCCCGTTGCTGGTTCTGACGTTGGGATAATTTTGACTACAACTTTCTTCTTTAATATCCGCCGTCTCTTTCTCCGAATCATCTCGCTGCTCACGCTTCTCCGGAGGTTTGATTTCTGCCAGGATTGCCTGGTACTCTTTGGGAAGCAGGAAATTCAATGATGGCCAATCCTTTACGTGACTCAAATCTCGGCAACGTAATTCCTCAATGTCATTACAAGAGAAAGGTCTACGTCCCTTTGGAACATTATTATGGAGCGGCGCTCCCCCACTATAACCACCAGTACCTGGACAAGCCATTGAAGTCTGTGTTCTATGAACTCCTGCCATTCTCCCTGATGCCGTTTTATACCTTTGGGGCATTAATATTACAGGATTTTTAGGTCGATGTTGTTCCAAAAATCTCAAATCTGGTAGAGTATAACTAGGATAGCAAATGTAAACGGGAGGAGGCTGATTTTTTTGCTGGTGCTGAGAATGTTGGTGTGACTGAGCATTACTGTGTGAGCCTGAATGCTGCTGCTGCTGAGGATGATGGTAGCTTCCTTGGCTATTACTCCTTTGCGCTGAGGCATTAGGGCAAACTTCGTTTGTCTCATTGTTTCCGTACAACTTTGATGCTGGTGGAGGGGTGACTAGTGTAATTGACGTTTGAATTTCAATACTTCTCAGCTTCCTCACCGCATCCGCAAGTTGAGTTGTGGTAGGAGATGAGGACGAGGTACTTGTGGAGGAATGCTTGCGAGATCTATATTTACTGTAATGATGATGGTGGTGAGGATGCGTAGGGTGATGGTGATGTGTAGGCGTGTTTGTAGGTATCATCGTCGGATTTCTATTGTTATTCCACGACTCCTCCAAAATTTGTGGCGTATTATGCCGCCCGGATGACAGGCTTGAGCCTGTGCCAGATGTCATCATGGGATTGTTATTATTATTACTATTGTTATTATTCATAGATCCTGAGTCTGTCATGGAACTGCCCGACCCCAGTTGCTGCAGTTGACGGTTGGCAATGTGCCTCTGGTAAATTTGGGCGAGTTGAACTGTCTGCACGTTTTGTATGTCAAATAACTTGATGGCTGCTGCAGGGTTTGTCCTGAAAATTCCCATATTGTTGGTCATCATCGTCATGTTGTTGTTCCGAGGTGGGTGAGGACAGCTCTGTGTCATCAGCGAGTGTTTGCTCAGCGTCCCCGTGGTATTTGACCAACTTGTTCTGTTGGACGAGTTGTTGTTTGGTGTGCCACCCCCTCCGGTGCTGGACTCGTTGCTTCCATTGTTGTTGTCAATGCTTCTCTGTTGACTCCCTGTGGAATTGTTGGAAGTCACTTGTCTCCAGTTTGTCATCATGCCGGGATCATTTTCAATTATCTCGGATGAGGAATTCTCGTCTAATGGTGCGGTTTTGAAGGTACTGGAAGTGTTGGATTCTTCCATCCCCTGGAATGCAATTGTGTAGTTATTCCGATTTGTCATGCATGTTGCCAGAATTTCCCCTGCTCTTGTGTCTAATGAGTCTGTGCTGAAGGTGGAGAGCGGAAGAGCTTCCTGGTTTTCGTTCATCGGAGAAAATAAATTCTCCGATTTGCAGATGGACATGTCCATCGACTGGGCATTCTGATCATCATCCTGTAATGCCAATGAAACATGAATCAGAATGCATATATTTGATATATTGAAAAACAAAAGAAATTGTGCATCGCAAATGGGACATTATACAACATTAAAACAAAAGTACAACTTTCTCCCCAACTTTATAGCAGCAAAATACATATATCATTATGTTTGATTTCATATGAGATTAAACGTTTGTATGTCAGTACCACGGAATGTGAATTGCCCGTCATCGAATCTTCAAAATCAAGATGCTGCAAGATCGAGCCTGTTATGCTTGCAATAGTTTCTCCCTGCTGTACATTTCGTTATTATAGGTTTTAGATGAGATTGAAATGTGATGAAGTGTAAAAGATGTGGAAGAGAAGAGTGGCATGATAGACAGCAGTAGTAGTAGTTGTAGAAGTGCAATAGAGCAGCAGGAAAAAACAAAGAATAAACAGGAAGTTCATGAAAAAATTATCCTTGAGCTTTCATTTTCCTTCAAATGATGCAAGCATTCGTGTTTGTTAGAGTATTTTAATCATTAAACGTCCATTTTTCCTCGTTTCGTTGCAAAAAAAAATACAGAAAAATGTGTCAACGAACGGAAAATGTAAACATAAGCATGAAAACAGATATGCATTTTGCAACATATTTTAAGTTCATCAACATGTGTAGCAACAAGCCAGTGTTAGCCGGATTTATAACCACATGTCACGTCATTCATGATGATAACATGATGATGAAAATAAATCACCACGAGTCACTCAATTGCATTATAAAAACTGCATCAGTCAGTCAAACAAGATAAGAAAAAACGAGCAAAGAAATCATGGACTATGGACTCTCCAGACATGTTAATGCGTAATCTACAACCAAGAAAATAAACACAACATGAAATGTACTCACTTGGAGATCGGAAGCACAAAGTGGGGGAAGTCTTAGGAGAATGTCTTCAGAGTGGAAATCTTCAATGTCGATTTGAGCCATGGTGGCATCAAAGTCAGCATTTCCATGATGATGCGATACCTCCCCTAGGTCCCCTAGGAGGCTAACAGGATACTCTGGAACTCCAACAGCGGGCTCGCTGCATCCAATGCCATCAGTCTCAAACCTTTGGGTTTAAAATGCAAAAACACTGCTCAATTTTGCGAAATGAAAATTGATTCAATTAGCTTTGTTTTTCCCAACGCTCACGTATATAGGTACGTACGAACGAAGCACTCTGGAAAATAACAAAGTTTTTCCGTTTCAAACTTATCACAATTTTTTTTCATATGCCCTTTTTCTTCATCTTCGCATTTTACTTGAGCCTCACATCACCGCAGGGAGAGAAAACAGCTTTTATAATACCTCAACTAACCTAACTTTAGAAATTTATACTAGGAACGAGTGTAATACCAGCTTTTATGTTGTATATTCACCGTCTCAAGATAAGATACGAGAAAAGAATAATATTTCCTCATATATGCCGACGTGACACCGCACCGTACCAAAAAAAACTTTCTCCTTGATCAACAAAAATTTTCACTTAAACCACTGTTTCTGGCACAAATACATTACTCCGGGAATAATATGCTGTTGGAGAGTTGGAGCACAGGATGGAAATAAGGAAATGTGCCGTTTTCCTCTCATTTTATGCATACATGCGAACAAAAACTATCGTTTATGGTGAGATGAGCCAGGCACTTTGAGCAGCATCGTGCACGACATGAGAGAGAATGAGATCACGTAGAAAAAATGCTGGAGATAGATACGAGTTACGATGAACATGAACACAGGCCTCTTCTCCAGTCAATAATAACCTCTCCGTCTGCTCTTTAACTCTGACATTTGTGATGCACACGTACAATAAGTATGATATCAAAAGCTGGACTTTCTACTCCGTTTCAAACATTTTCAATGAAGATTTTCATGGTATGCATGCACACACCGTGCATGAAAAGAAGACGCGAGCTTATCCTGCCTACTTTATATTACAGTAATATCAATATGGGGCACGTTACAAACCTAAGATGATCTCGGTGTCGATGATGATGACACTGTCCAAGAAAAACTGAGCAATGGCAATAATAGCAAACTACCGGGCTTTGGCTTTGGCTCAGCTCTACTTGCTCTACCTACTTTGAGTGAGGATGTGTGATATAAACAAAATATCACACACTGACGATGAAGCAAAAACTGTCTAATAGAGTAAAAGTGAGTGCATGAGAGAATGAGTTTGGTAAGTAAGTAATATAACACACGAGCAAAAACGAGATGCTCTTCTCCTTCTCTGTGACTCATCCTTTAGAATGATGGTTCACCGTATTGTGTTTGCTCCTCTGGTGAAACAACTAGTGTGCTTGCGTTGCTCCTTGCTTGCCTAAGCACGTCGCATGCTCACAAACCAATGGCTTACTTACTAGTGAAGATTTACTATATTCCACTTTATATACGAAACCAAACTAAATGTGTATCTCATTCTCATTGTAGAGAACACCGACCAAACGTGTAGTAGTATATTGTACAATGGCAAATAATAATGTATCCACATCCCAAGTCATCCATCTATCTCGTTCTCGTCGTCTGCTCAGCATCACTACTGGAACTCTCTAAAGCAATGTTTTGGCTTAGGCCAGTCTCTGACTTGACTATGGGTGATGTAATGTAATGCAGCAAAAAAAAGTTTACAAGAACTTCTTCCTTATTATAACATCATGCATGGTTCCCTGCCTGGACAGAAAAGGAACTTGGTTTCCTTGATTCATCTGTATTACGTTGTAGTTTTTCCATCACGGCAAATCCACCATGTAACCCAATCTTTTTACGTGCTTGGCTGATTCTCGTCTTCTGAAGTGAGAGTGAGAGACTCATAGTTTTTAACATGCTTACATTATGTCATGGTGTGTAAACGAAAATATCAAACGGAGGAATAGCCAAATGCTTCAAAAATAAGTCTGCACATGGCTTCACTTATGCCAGTGTTGTGTACATGTGCATCCGTGCTCTCTAGGTTGATATAAAACTGACAGAAAATCTATCCATCCGACTCATTTCAGAGTTGTCATGATATGCTCAAACTTTAACTTTGCAAAACTTTCTCATTCCCACCCTGCCTCCTTTAACATATGGATATGTTGGCAAAAAAATGGTCGTTTGCTTCCATCTATTCCATTAAAGTAAGTGTATCAGGTCACAAGCATATTGCTGCTTTTGGTTATTACGATAATACGCTCTCTTGCTTCGCTCTTGAAATCATGCATTAAATTGCCTATAGTCATACACTGTAGTTTAGATACAAACTTCTTGTCAGATAGGGAATATTATGCTTTTGTATTGCACTCTTTTCTGGATGCTTTAAACTACTTATTCTACAAAGATGCAACATCATATCTAACGGGCTATCGCAAACAAGCCGAAGTTGACCCTATTCATGCATCTGCAGATGTGTATTATTGCCTACAACATTAAGTGTCGACTAAATAATGTTATTTTTGCTCTAATTCAGCCGGAGAGACAAGTAAAAGGGAAAGAGCGAAGCAACGCTCACTCCACTTTATTTTCCTGTCTTTTTCCCCGTTTTCTCCTTTTTCCAAATGAGAATTAGATTCGTCGGAGGGAACTGGATAAAAAATGTGTATGTACGCTAACGCTCTACTATATATGTACAGCGTATTTAGCGAAATGAATAGTGTCGGGATTGCTAAACGATACCTACTACCTTTTACTTCATACCAACTTACATCCACGTCTAGTTTCCTAAGTATGAGTGAGTGAGAAGGAGGAAATAGAGGCATGAGAGGAGAGTTTACACTGTTTTTTTCTGGAAGAACGAAGGAGTCGGGACTAGTTTGCTTCTCAAAACGAAGAAAAACAAGAAAAGTCTCGTCACTGTACTTTCTTTGCCGTTCGTTTGGTAAAAATGTGCATTTTTTTTCAGGAAAAGTCAAGAAGATGGTTGCTCACTCCTTAATGGAATTACACATGGGGATGTGAGACCCTTATACAAGTGTACCGAATAGGAATAAATATACAGGGCTGAGCTCATAGATATGTATCTTTTTCCCAGCGAATACTTGAGCAAATTGCCCTAATGGATTCCGTGTCTTATCCTCTGTTCACGAAATGAAAGATACACTTTCTCCCATCCACCTCCTTTTCTCTTACTGTGCCCATTTTCTTTTCATACTAACAGGTAAAAAGGTAGTGCCTACAATGAAGATGGGAAAATATCACTCATGCTTACTTATTCTTCTTCTCGTATATGGAATAGATGTGTGAGGTGTATGAGGGGGGCGCTTTTCGTACCTGTACTCGCATCAATCTAGTCCCTGCCTATTCACTGGAGAACCTCGTGAAATGTTTAAAAGAAAGGATGCCAACCAAAGTTCTTATATTTTCATTGGAGAACGGTAATAGGAAATACCTAACTACCTGATGATGCAGAGTAAAGAGATAGAAATGATAAAAAACATGAAGAAGAAGAAGAACACCAACCCCCAACCATAAGTTGAAGTATTACTTTAGAATGAGGCGTGGATGAGGAAAAAAGTAGGGAATTTTCATGAATTTTCCATGATACAAATTTTCTCTGAGTGGGTTCAATATTTGATTCTGTTTAGCTTTGACATCATTCCCATGTAGGTACTAGAATGAACGTGTGGGAAGTGTAATCTAAGCATATAGAAGTATGTATAGGAATAAATGAAATCCTGTTTGAAACATCAGCACGAATTTTTATGGGGTCATTTAGGTACTGCAACGATGAGTTTTTGATGACTTTCACTATTCCGCTTGCTCTGCTAACTCAATAAATGAACTTAATAGGGTTAACGTCATTTTTACCGGAAATTTACAACAAGTGCGCCTCTATATTTTTAGGTACCATCATCATATCAGTGTTTCTATTTCCAGAGAATGGAAACAATTTATACTCAACTCGTAGTCCACATTACGAAACGAAACTGTAACACTGAAAGAAAGGTCAGGAGAGAGTGTATGAACATTTGCTAAAAAGGAGAAAACATTCTCGCTGCAGTGCACAAAGCCTATTAGTCCAGTGGGATTTTGTCACGTACAAAACGTAGCATACTAATGTGGACCTTATTTTCTGTCCACCGACTCCTATCCTGTGAGCTAACAAATAAAGACTGAAAATGACTTTGGTATTTTCTTACAAAACTCGTTTGAAATGAATTCAGAACAGGTTGAGAAATAGAATGCACATTGAGTCAGTGCACACGTAAAATTGACTTCGAGACAAGAGAATCGATTCGAGTACGAAACCAAACCTGGATGATGATATGATATTGCATATTGGCACGGAGTTCAGTTATACACATCACGTACACCATATAAACAATAAACCCGACAAATCGAGAGCGTAGCCATGTACCTTTAGACAATAAAATTACGTAATTTGAGACTTGGGAATCAT
>JAQGAP010004649.1:0-10123 GCA_034697805.1 Orchesella bifasciata
AAATATATGTAAATCTTACATTAGTCTTATCAGTTCCATAAATGGCAAAAATAGTGTTAAACGTTTGAACAAAAGAAGTCATGACCTACTTTTCCTTACAAACTAAACTCCAAATCATTTACATACATATAACGTTGACAAACGTTTCCGAACAAAGAGAAAATACGATCAAAATGAATATTTCAATTATACTACGATTCTACAGGAACAGAGATCAACGATTGATTGAAGATTCTATGGTACTGCACCGATTGTGATACATGAAGCTGAATTGTCATTTAAATTTAAAAAAAACTCTTTTAAAACAACGCTATTTCTACAAGCAAAGTAGCAAGTGTGCAAGATGCTACATTTGCCGGCATTCAACTTATCATAATCATTATAGCTCACCTAAACACACGCTGGCTTCGTTTTTGGTTAAACGAGATGCAGAATGCTTCCATTTTGCCATGACGAGTAAAAATAGGCACCCTTTAAATTATGCATTTTGAATGCCTTTAAACGTTTTTGCATTTGTAGACAATCTAACATAATTTTTGTCGCTTTGCTATACGCTAAGAACGACTCGCCCTTCAAAATCCAGTTTAAATGTTTACATGAAAATACCTTCATTTATGGGAATAAGAGCAATGCAAAAACGTTTTCTGTTCAATATATTGTTGCACGTCTTAACATAAAGTTTAATTTTCACTACATCTAGATTGTTAGTGGCAACAGGGTTAATATGATGTAACTATTATTTTTAAAAGCCACTAATCGAGCAATGTTGCCATGTTTGCCTACTCTCCACCAATGAGCTTTTCAACTTGCCGATTTCCGTTCTTACTGTCTCCGGATCCCTGGAATATCTATGCTCATGGAACACTATCTTCTGTTCTAAATAATCTTGAACCACAAATGCTTCGTATTGATTGATTAGTTGATTGAAATGCATTAAAAATTTGCTTATATTCAGTTAATGTATTTTAAAAATTCATCTAAACTTAGAATCTACTGCTTGGATGAACTGATGTGAACTTGAGTGAAATTTCGAAAGTGCTTGGTTATGAACGTTATATTTATGCTGCCAAAAGTGTAACGAATTGTAAGGATATAAATTGCGAAATAAAGTTGCGAGTGCGAACAATCGATAACCGATCAAGAAATATTGTGACTAAATTTTTTATTGATCACTTTTTTCGTACATATGACAATGTACATAGGGTCATTTCTCCTTGCAACTGATTTCATTCAGTACATTTACTACACATCCAAAAATCAGAAGTCAACATACATACATATAAGTATGATCATAATCATGTACATTCCATTTAATATTACTATTAATTGTGTCACATACATAAACTAAAGGAACATCTTATGTGTATTTAATGAATAAATTTATACCATAATGCAATCCTTGCATTTAAACTTCCACTATTTCTGTCTCAACAACGGACAGACTAAATTGTATATGCATGTATATCAATTTCTATACAAATTTAAACTACAACAAATAACAAATCGTTCTCCACCTTTACATAAAAAAGCATGTCAGTCCAACACGTAAATTTCAGATTTATTTAATAAAATCTAGAACTCACGGCAATCTTAAGGTACAACCCGCAATTACGCACTTACAAAACCTTCTTCAAATACCTTTTCAGTAATAATATATATATATATTTATTTACTTACTAAATATAATGTAATAAAACTACTAGTACTATTTAGTCTTGGTAATCTTATGAACTAAATCGGTCGCCTAGATTCTCATAACCGACAAAATGTCAGTATTGAACAACCAACAGCTTAGAATTACAACAACTGTACTCCTATGAAAAAAAGTCTTGTATATTTGCTGGCATCCATAGTTTAAACATTTAAGGACTTGCATTATTATAATTCAAAACTAAAAACAGATCGATCAAAACATTAAAGAGATTACATATTCATAGATTTCTCTATGCAGATCAATCAAGATAATTTGTGTGCTCCAATCGTAAGTTCATCAACAAGCATAATGTATGCCTAACAACATGTTAATTTGTACATTTTGAAAACAGCCATCTTAATAATTTTTTCGTAATTCTCTTTGTTTCCGTCGTTCCTCAAAGGACTTATAATTACGTAGTTAAGTAATGCTAATAACTTTGGTACGCACAAACACCATAAATATAAAATACGAAAACAATTACTTAAATTCCGCCACTTCATAAAGACAATAGTTATATAAAATCAAACTTTACACTCACTCCAGATGTACCAGTAAAATTCTCATGTACATATTTCACATTGAATATAAATTGGCTTTCAGATGTAACTTCACAAGCGGTTTTTGTAAACGTAACAATGTACATTAAATATGTGCACAAAATATGAATTTACCACAGTCACAGTTAAAGTTTGAACAAATATGTTTTAGTAAAACTCTGTTATTGCATGTGAATGGCGAATACGATCGCTCATAACTATCAATGCGTTCAAGTCCGTTAAGGTGAAAAGTAATTCGAACGAAACTGCGTCTCTCTCTAATCGTGTAATTTAACAGTAATATTGGATTTTGCATGAAAATCCTTGCAAACCAACCGGATTTGTTGTTACATTTGGTCAAAATTTTATAGTTATCACTGTTTTCTAATATAACGGAGGCAACGTAACACGCATTCATTATACAGATTTCAGTACAGTTTAACGGTTTATTTACATGCTTAAAATAAAACATTCGGAACTTAAACAATAATTTGGTATGTAAATTGATTGTCATTTAGTCTGTCAGAAAAATCAGTTATCAAAATGTAAGCTAAGTACTCCTTGCCACTAACATTTTAATATTCCTGACTCCATAAATAAAATCTACGATACCATTAAAATCTAATATTACGGCACCTTTAAATGTATTTTTTATGTTTTCGTATCTATAGCATCTACAATCCAGTAGAGTTTTGTAAGTACCTACAAGTACCTTATTTACAAATGTATTCGAAATTTGCTTTGCTGAACGGAAATGTGATATTACCTTCAAAGTAAAACGAAAATCGTACTTCGAACGAATAACTAGACGATTCATAGAGGTAGAGTTTTAGAACTGCAAGTCTTATAAACATGACTTAATTTTCAAGCGCATCTGAATATTGTATGTACTAAAAGTATGCAGAAGAAGTTGTACGTAACTTGTAATGTAATGAAAACAAAACAGAGATTAAGTTCAAGTTCAAGAAATACTCAACTTCCGTTAACAAATATAACAGTCTCAAACATCGAGCATCTTTCCGATGCTCAGTAGGATTCGCCTAACATTTGAATGTGTTTCTACATCCAATAATTGAAATTTCTCTCCAAATAAAGCTTCTTGATAAACTTAAGGTGTAAGTGTAAGACAATAATATATGAATTGTAAAAGGTAAACCTAAACAATATGTAGAGAAGCGTATTAAATTACATATATACAGACTTCTGTAAACCTGCATTGATTTCAGTCGACTAAATTTCTTGTATTATACATTTGTAAAGCTTTATCATTTTTATCTACTAAAGTACGTACTCTAAATCCTGTGTATTTGTACGCATGAAACAAGTTTGAAGGAACTTTAACTTTCCGAGAAAAGTAGTTTGTTCAATCAATGCATCTATACATATATTGTTGGTTAGTTGTTAGCAGTCAAATGCCATGTTTCAGAGGTGTATTATATGGCATACAAAATACAGGTTAAGAGTGCGATACCCGAACATAATATATTATAATTCTATTACTTGAAGTGTTGTGTTAAGTAAAATGTTGTTACAATTATACTTAATTGGACAACAAGTGATTAATTATATTAATAATTATAAAAAATAAGCGTATGTTGGCTCTCCCCTTGTAAGCTAGGATAAACAGCTGACTAAACTTGAGTTAGATGCGGTTATCCCAAATCCCATTATTCGAAGGAAAAGTTTAAATAACATACAAAAGTATAAAATATTTAACCGAAATATGTAATATGCAAAAACAAAGGGAAATGGAGAAAAAGCGTATTGAATGACAATCTTTGAACGCGGAACACAAGGCATTTTCCAGGAGTGTTTTAAATAACCCCTATTGAGCCTGTTACTGGCATAGTGAAATCACACCAGTCGTTCAAAAGTTACCCGTTGTGATGAAAAGAACATTTTCCTCTGCATTCAGTTAGATAGATACCCTCTGTAAGTGGGCATCTATTTTTGTTACCATATTATTATAATTATATGTACAATGTTATACTGTTATAATGAGGTACTCTAAATGTACGACAATAACACTTTGTGTTAAGTAAATACATTATTTTTTACACTGTATGCATTAGCAATTATATCAAAGCTCTATATTAATTATAATTAGTTTAAGCCGCATAAAAGGAATCCAGTAATTCGATTACTTCCACATGTGGAAGTTGTGACTTTTGACACATAAAATGTGACAACGTAAATAGACTTCATACGAAAACTATGACTTATTCAAAGAATCTTAAACTGCTAGAAGACCCGAATTGATTTTCAATTGACTCGAATTCATCTGTATTTTCTACCAAGGAACATGACTAACTCAAAGGGGCCCTGATGAGGTGGTTTAAGCGTAAGAATTAATTTTTCAGACGAGCAGTCAGTTTAAAACGATGATATTCACAAAAGATGGGGAAATGATGAGAGTTTGAAAAAGTGGACGTCATGATGAGAGCAGAGTTTTAGAAGTGGATATCAGCAACGTCAGTTGGAGTCCCCGCTTGACTTAACTCCATCAGTTTGTCCTCTGTTGTCTCCATTCCGTTCCTGTTGCAATTTGTAATATTCACAGAGTTTGCTGGCAACCCCGGACAATTTTTGCCCGGGGCCTTGCAGTTTTCCTCCACGGTTACTTGTACCTTCAATCGGATCTGGTCAATGCAGGCGCGAAGCAAGTCCTAAAAAAGAGAGAAAAAATTCGTTAATTCACACATTCCAACCATGAAAAATCATTCATGAATAGCTATCACGAAGGCTTCATCACGTTTGGGTTTCACCAAAGAATGGCTTGGGTCAAATTGAGACACATCATAAAACTTAAATGGTATTCTGCTCAGCAATAAAAACTAAGACGACTGATATTTCACACCCTTCTCTGCAATAAACAATGGTTGTTTTGTTGGAAATGTCATCTTGTTTAAACCTCATAAAACTTAAGAACCACCAAGAGCCAAGGACATAAGAGCAGGGACTTTTCCAGTTCAAAGACATGCGTCTATGCTACATATGCATAACATTTGAGTCCCTGTGTGCGTGTAGCTGGTACTGAAACAAACTTTTGTGCAATATAACTTGGTATGCGTATGCGATGCAATCGTTCATGCTTGTAATGTACATAATTGAAAAACATCGTTAATGAACAACACTGAACATTTAATAAAATATGGGAAGGAGCATCATCATATGGTAGTAAGTATTTTATTTCTGTCACATTTTTTTCTCCAGTTTCCCATCAAACGCTCATTTGTGTCTCTTGTCTTGTCGTCACCAGTTACTTGCCTCGTTTTCGTGACAACAGGCAGAGGAAACATGATGATGGTATGTAAACTACATATGTATCAGTGTTCCAACTTGAATGAAAAAAACAAAACCCATCCACCACCACCAGCATGGCATTGCATTTCACATATTCCAAGAAGAGATTCACACCAAATAAAGCCACCCTGCCTGCATGCCTTTTCTTTGTGTAGAGTACAGTGTACATGACACATCTGAGGGAAGGGCATGGTCACCAGTAACGAGGCAGAAAACGTAAACTGAAACTACCGACCAAGTGACTGTCAGTCGGTAATACTCTGAGCAGACGCACGGCGCCAATCGCTTATTCCATTCCATTCACTTGAAGAAATCTAACACCGCAACCAGCACCTTTCGAATTCCAATATTTCTTGGTAAAAACTAAAAATCCTGTGACCCTCAAAAGGCATAAAATGACGATGGGTAAAATGGAATGGGTATCTCCTCTACATGCCAATCGGACAAGACTTTCAGTCACTGTCTTGTAAGGTCACTTGAGACCATCATTTTCATTACAATGCCATCATGTATTACACACATGATGGGGAACAAAAAAAATTAATGCTTTTGTACTTTGTACAAACGTACCAGATAAATCTTATAGGCAATAAAATAAATATTATGGAAAATATGGGTTTGTGAATGTGAGAGGCATTTCATTCTTTTTACTCTCTCCCCTTCATTTACTGTCTCCTTCTTGGAACTAGAAGGGTATAGGACAGATACCCAAATATACTGATATTTTTGTCAGATAAGGCAGTAAATGAGGAAACGGCTAGTGTGTGTACAAAATTTTCTGAATGAATGAACAAAGGTTTGCCGGGTATGTGCAATTATAATTAGCTGACGTTTCTTGGCATTTGTTGCTCCATGCTACACATTGTTTACTCGCCTTCATTGACAAATAGTCTCCAAGAATTTGAGAATTTGTCCTCACACTTTATGCACACGTATCGTATGAGATAAGGAGGTGTCCATGCCTGCCTAGGACTCAGTGTCTCGTTAAAAATGTACACTCATTTGTTTATGCACCATTTCCAATGTGTCAGAAAGCCTGCAAGAATGTATGAATGTATGTGTAACAAAAATACCAAAGTTCCAAGAATTTTCCCTACTTCCCACAAACATTAGCCGGCGGAGATGAACCACCCAAGGTATATGAGAAAACAGCTTCATTCTTTAAAAATATGTATCAAATAATATCCCATTCATAATTTCATTCATGGGAAGAGCCGGCTGGTTGAGTAGACATGATGTACAGCGTCCCAATGTCAACAGACGATCATCAGTTTACATTTTTCCGAGATTAGACATTACTCAAAAAATCTAGGGCAGTGCTGGAGACGTATACCTCAACCTATTATTTTGCACTGCTACTATTTTATGCTGAGAAAAAAGGAGAAAACTCCATTCCCATAAACTCTCTTGTGAAAGAATGGACGACCCATTTGAGCTCTTCATTCTTAGCTAATGCAGTGTGTAAGACATAAGGTGTTGTTTTGAATGCGTAAAAAGATATTGGAGGAGGGCAATGTTAATTTAACAACTAATTTTCCACCGGAACGAGAAATAAAGCCATTCATTGATAGAAAAATGTGGTGCTCCGTTACTGGCTCCAGGTTCTGAATGAATTCCTAAGATTGTGCCCCCATATGGGAAGTATGCACCTGATCAGGATAATTTTCTCAAATTCACTCATTCCCATTTTAGGAATCTGGATTGAATGGAATGGAGAAATACTAGATACTATGCATCCAGCCAAACCAGCTCGAAGGTGTGACTGAAATTCTCATGCTCATTTACAAATCCAGTCTCAGTTGCCTTGGCTTGGTTTTGGTGTGTAGGAATCCAGTGTTCATTCATTCTAACTGATTAAACCAAGGATTTTGAACCTTATTCATTCATGGAGTTTACATGACCACTTCTGTCGGCAGCGATTGTTTACAGAAATTCTAACAAAACAATACTTCACTGCCACACTGGTCCTCATTCATTATAAGCCCATAAAATGTATGGGTACTTTTGAGATATGGACATAAATTCGTGCACAACTACTTACTACTACGAACGAGGACCGACCTACCATTACTTACCAACTATCTCATGAGCCTTCAAAACACTAAATATTTCAACTTTATTCATTCATGTAATCGACAAGAATTTGAGATATTCATGAAAAAGAATTCACTTGTAAATACATTCCGACGTGGTGGGAAAACAGCAGTATGGATGGACGCTCTGTGAAACAAAGTGAAGTGCTCGCGCAAAAAACGTGAAGTATCGTTGTTCTTTCATTCATGAATGAGAAAAAGGCGACCTTTTTTGAAGTGTGCCAACGAATAACTTTGCATCACGCTCAAGTAAACGCATAATATCCAGTTCCCACACTGACCTTAGTCAATGTGAAATAAATGAATGTATTACGACGTCATGAAAACCTCTCAATGCATTATGATCAAACTTAATGATGCGACCAACTGTGAACATACGCTATAAGTGTTTCTTGACCTACGGTTAATCATTTTGATTAAATTCTCACTTCCTATTCCAATTCACGTAATAATAGCTTGAATCTTTAATTGACTTTCCATATGTAGGCATCTTTTCATAGTTACTCATAACACATTGTGATTTAATAGTTGATGAAGAGGCTTATTTGAAAGACAAAGCAAGAAGTACAGTGGAAAGAAGTAGTTAATTGACACACTCATTCGATTAAAATGAGTGGTCGTTTGGATCACAGAATGAACTTACCATTTCAATATTAGTGATGGTGTGAATGGTCTGCAACACCTCTTTGTAGGACTGGGGGCCAACATGAGGGCCTAAAGCTGCGGCAATCGATGCGGAAGCGATGATACTTGGCAGATGGATTCCGAAATTATTATCTACGTACAAATTGTGACAAAACAGATAGGGAAGATAAGAAAACATATTCACAGAAAAGTAGAAGATCATAATAATAAAAATGTACATAATGACTATTAAAAGGAAAATCGGGAAGGACATCATTATAATCAGAATACAAAGTGTGTGCAGGGTCATTAAAAAGTCAGGCACGTCAACAATTGTGTCAAACACACAAGTTTCTTCTGATACTTTACATAATATTTGTCAGAGGACAGGAAAGGATTAATGCAACCAACAGACTCAATCTGACTATAAAGTCAAACAACAAACTTTTCCATGATATCATCATGAGCATATTTCACCAACAAGACAATATTTAACCCGTCAGTCGTCATTGATAAAATTACAAACTCGATGCGATGCTTAATATAAAAGTTGGGAATTTCTGTGTCACAGATGACGCCATGTAAGCTAAACACGCAAGTTTTCATTGACTTTACTCATCCCTTGAAGATCAGAATTGTCACTCTACTTAAATACTACCCAGTGTTTCTGAGCAGTGAACGATTGGACCGTATGATTCTACACGTATTCAAGTGGAAAACACATTTTCATTTATTCATAAGCTTGCAGGGATCCACAAGATAAGTTGTGAATGAGATGATGGTGGTGAAGAGCCCAGAACCAGAAATTCTTTAGCAGGCTTTTTTATGCAATGAAAAAAATGATGGTCCTGCTCCTGACAAAACAGGCGGAGGGTTTAGAGCAACTAACAAGATTCAAGCCTGCTGTAGACCATATTTCCCACGATGCATGCCGCAAAAATAGCAGAGACGAGGTAGATTATAAATACATACGGGTTCGCATCACTACCCAAGTATATGCTCAATATACTCGTTTTCTTTCTTTTCAATCTTTCTCCAACTGGGATGTCATATATCTCTGCCATATCTTCAGTGAACTGCTCAATACCCGTCACCATGTGCGTGTTGAAGATGTTGAAGCTGGACGCATGCATATTATACAAAGTTGACAGAATCACAAAGAACATTTCACATGTTGTTTACGACAAATACACATTATGCATATGTTTTGTCATTCAAAAAATATGTTTGTCTAAATTTCAACCAGGGAGGATCTCAAAGATTATCAATATGATCATAAAATGTATTACTTTTGCTTTCTTTGTTCACCCCAATTCGAACAAGTAAGCCTCTATAAAACCACACTGACAGAAAAATGCCCAAATGGTATTGCCGGACCCGTTGTCTATCATTACAATTTGTGTGTCTGGTCTGGAGCCCCTTCTTAGAACGAAGGACGATGTCTGATTGACTGGAGATTGGAAAGGGCAACCAAAAGTTGAAAATTTAATGCTTACAATGTAAGACTTTGAAGTTTAAGCAAGCACTGATCTTAGCAGGTGGCGTTGTGCCAACTTAAAAAATGAGAGATGCTGTGTTGTGCTAACGAAGAGTTGCAAAAATGATCGAGTGCTACAGAAGCATTTAAACCAGGCAAAACGGCCTGTTATCACGCAACTTGTTACATTGCTCAGACAACACTGAGGAGTACCCAAAATATGCAAATTAGCGTTGAAGTTGCAGGTCACGGAATACCTATTGGAAAAATCACTTGGATGGAAATACTTCGCAGCATCATAATCGATACTACCTTTACCTGCACTTAATTCAAAACAAGAAGGTCATGGTAATTAAAATAGCTCAGTTTCAACCCTTTCTCAAGCAGCATTTGG
>JAQGAP010004650.1:0-10121 GCA_034697805.1 Orchesella bifasciata
TTTCAATAAATCATGTCACCGACAGCACAGAGTATACCTGAAATTCATCGGTTCTTACAAACCAACCAGTTAATTGTTTGTAGCACAGCTCAGGCTCTGATATTAATTATATATCCATGTCAAAATTTTATTAAGCCGATAAGGTTGTCGTTTTGAATAGATTTGATTAGTCATGCTTAGTTTGGGATTTGAATTTTTGAATGTTATTCTTATTGTTATTGAACATTCTCCTTCTATCAATAAATATTTATGTAACAGCTTTTGTTAGTAGAGGAGAAAATTTATGAATCAAATTTTGTACAATTGACATATACTTCAGCTTTACCAAACGTCACTGGGGTTAGCCAGGTTTAACAATAAAAACAATATTTCGTTAAAAATGTCTTGATTACTTAAAGAATATTTAATTCCCAAGATGATGTTCATTTATCCTTTCTGTTTGCTTTGGCAACGGACTTGAGACATCTTGACTTCATATGAACTCGGATAACTGACTCATGATTATTTTTCTATTCGTACTTCATAACTTCCGATAAATATTTGCAACCAATCTTAAAGCATAGAGAAGTAAACTCCGAAACTATCGAGTTGTCATTTTAAACTCTCTATAAGCTTAAACTTTAATCCCTATCCCTGCAAACTCCTTTGCAGATAAAACGTATGATATATAAAGATCAAAGAGAGAAAAAATCATAGATGTTTTGGAAGACAGCATAAAATACGTTTTTATGTATAATAAATCTATCAACCAAGAGAGGGATTATTTATTTATCCGTATATTCAATGTCATTTAATTTTTATTATTCTTTGGTAGAAAACCAATTGGTATAGCATGTAGTACTGCTTAGATTGCAACGACATATTGTAGACATAAAAAGAGAAACTCACTTTAAAATTAATTTACTAGTCATTTTTTTGTAGTTCGAAAGGCCAAACGAACTACGCAGCAAATAGCATCGGTGGGAACTTTTCTTAGGAGTAAGCGACTGACAGATATCGCCGGGTGGCAAGCAACATAAGCAGCGTTAAGGATTAAGGATAAGGTGGTAAATCTCCTAAAAGTGGGAAACCGTTTTCCAGGAAACCCTACGAAATTCAATTTTGTCTTTACATTGTAGGTTCTTGCACACCGTCAGCAATATTTTATTAAGCGCCCCAATTTCCTGTTATTAAAAGGTTTCTGTCACGAAAGCTTGTTGATTGATACTAAATTGGTTTTTAGTAATTTAAAGAATACTCAGACTTCGTATTATGATAAACAATTTGAAGTATTCGAAATTGAAAGGCTCAAATCCAATTCCAATTTGAAATGGAAAAATAAATTGTGGAAGTTTCGATAATTTAAAACAAGCAAGTCTTTGAAGCGCTTCTGAAATGTCCACTTCAAGTACTTTTCAGTGCACGTAAGATGAGAAAACTTTGTAACTTCAAGTCCATCGCATATCAGCAATATTTCAAAAATAAGCCTTGCACTCCACAGCATTCCACTTTAACTCACAAGAAACCAAATTGACAGACACCAATTTCATAGAACATAACAGTAAAATAGTTTATTATATTTTGGTCATTTAGGATGAGGCGAGCGCCAAATTTCAGATTATTAAGTTACATATTACTAATTTTACATTGCTTTCTGCTAAACGTACCTTCTACAAACTCATACGGGTTGCGATTACTTAAACTAATTTTTCATGAGACGTCCTTTGCACAATGCATCACAGCCTACCTACATGGATCAGAAGAATTAAAAAAGATTGAGGAGCACCACGAGAAGTACAGAATTTTTGAAAAATCTGATCATGCAGAGTTTGTCGGAAATTGCATACAAGTTTTGGTGCTTGGAAGTTGGTACATGGCTAAAATTCCAAGATATATTGCCCGATACCAAGATGTTGCATCGGTAATTCTTTTTCCAGTCCTCAGAAATTACTCTTACAATACCGAATTCGATACCGCGTACATGAAAGTAGTGACGAAGGAAGTGTTTTATGAAGACTTCACGCTT
The DNA here is from genome assembly GCA_034697805.1 of Orchesella bifasciata. Taxonomy (NCBI): domain Eukaryota; kingdom Metazoa; phylum Arthropoda; class Collembola; order Entomobryomorpha; family Orchesellidae; genus Orchesella; species Orchesella bifasciata. Next base: position 2,006 of record JAQGAP010004650.1, read on the forward strand.
TCTTCTTTCCCACTATTTCTAATGATTGATAACAATGTCGTATTCAAAGGATTGAAATACGATGTAAATTTCAGCATTCAAAAGTGGCCAGCCAGCATCATTTTAGTGGAATTGGAGAAACAAAAACAGAGAGATGGTACAACAGCAGTAGAAATTTACTTACACTACATGTGCAACGACTATTGTCCCCGCAGTTGGCGAAAAAACGTAGCATTTGGGGAACTCCTACCGCCAATGAACTTGCAGAGGAGATATTTTCAAAACGCGAATCAACGGGCGATTTCCACACTGATAGATCGCAGTACGTCAAAACTACCGAAAAATATCGCTCTTCACTGTTCTGCAACCACTACAACGCGTTTCGAATTTTCTTTTCATTGCACCCCGGAAATAATGGCTTCGTTAACCCTCTCAGCTCAACACAATTTTACACTTAAAATTTTTAACAGATTTGACGATTCAGAGGATAGGGCTTTCGGCAAGGATGAAAATAATCAATTCCTGTACACTCCGAGAAGGATATGGCCCAACGACCCAATGGAGGTTAGGTTGGATGTAATAACGCTTTCTTTTTTAAATGAAGCAATGGTGTACTATTGTAGACAAGAAAAAACAGCTGCACCCGATGAAAACAAAGTAATGCACTGGATTACACCATTTAATCCAAGGTTATGGCTTTATTGCTTAAGTTTACTGGCAACGGTGTTTTTGGTGGCAATAAATGTAACAAAGTCACTTTCAGATTCGTTTTCCAAAGTGATTGGAACTTTAGGGTTGGTCTTAGGACAGTATACACAGCTTTTTGGAGGAAAGCTCGTAATATTTATTATATATTTTGGAATAATTCTTCGTTCATTTTATGAAAGCCAAATAACCAGCTTGGCGATTGTACAGTATCAAGAGCCAGCAATACAATCTCTGAACGAACTCTTTGAAAAGGGTTTCAAAATTCTCGAGTACGGTAACCGGGATATACAGAGATATTATATGGATTTCAAATTAAGAAACCTTGAGAGTCAGTTGAATTCCAGTTTCTTTTATTTCACCAACGATTTTTCTGATGATGATTCTGACGATAAGATGGCCAGGTATCTTGGGACTGAAATGGGTAAAACGAAATATGCAGCATATACTAAAGCAAACCAAATTTTCTCCGAATTGCCCGCATATACTGAACGCGCGAGGAGGATAACTGGGCTTGAGGATATCAGTTGTCATAGTATACCGGACAAGTTCTACAAAAACCATATGTACTGGGTCGGCTTTACCCGGAATCGGTACTGGTTGCGAAAATCATTGTTAATGATACAATCAGCTGGACTACAGGATTTGTGGGAGAGGTGGTTAGAGTGGTCTATCACCTTTTACTACGGTAAACGCGAGAGAGAAGAAATAATACAAGGTATATGGTTGGGAGAAAGTCTCTGGCAGGAAACCCCGATGGGGCCGGGCTTGATTAAATTACAAGAATTGAGCTCATACTTGCTTCTTCTTTTGTGTCCTCTTTTACTGGGACTTGCGATTTTAGCATACGAGATCCACGCTAAACATAAACATGATGTTTTGGAAGGTAATGTGGTAATTATAGAGCTGAAGGTATTTAAATCAACATGTTTATACCCTACATGTTTCAAATATGAATGAGTTGTTGGAATTTATTGAAAACAAATGAAAAGACGTTATATTGATGAAAGTTTAATAGTTGCTCTACAATGTTGTATGTGACACTGATATTTGTACTGTTCTGCGTATAGATACATAAAAATTCATAACGTTAACTTCAATCGAAAGGTAAGTTACTTTAGTGATAAAATATAAAAAATCGCATTGAATAATACATTTTATGTTCTATTATTAGATGAAATATTATAATATTTCCAATTGGTTTACGAGCGTAGTTATAATTAATGGAAAAATAACGTTTTAATGAGAAAGTAAAGTGGACCCTGTGAACAGGCCAATCCTTACTCAATTTTTGTCTACGCTGATTGCAATAAAGAGAAATGATAAATTATTGAGACAATTCACCCAAGAACGCGCAATCTCGAGGCTGGAAGTAAAACGAATGTAGTTTAATTTAATCGAATGCAACTTTCATAAAAACTTCTGTAACTGTATTTGCTTTATGCCACACAAGCATTATGGTGGAGTTTTCAAAATATTGAATCGACACATGTTGTGTCTCTGCAACGGCCACACAAGTCTCTTGTTCCCCATGCTTACTTTTTAAGTGGGTTTGCTCAAGATAGTTTAACATTTCTTAAAAATAGCTGCAGGTAGTTACATCAAAATGGTTTTCAGATTATTTTATTGTGATTACAATTTCTTAGGGCGAGTATTAGTTTTAAAAAAACTAATCAAATTACACCGGCTGAGAATCATGAGAGCATATGTAAGGTTTTTCACTCAGGGTTGTTGATTCTTTGATGGCCACTCGAGCCACCCAAATTGAAAATTTTCAGATTATGACGACAGAGGAAGTTCCTTTTTGTTCTTTTGCGTAATTTACTGGTTTATGTGCATATGACAAATGACCACACGCTGAAGTGTTGAGATAAAGTTGTTGCAAGCTAAAGAGACATGACGAATCAATTTATTTCAGTAAATGCTTGGACCCTCTTCATAGTTAATAGAAACGTGAAGTTGTGTCATTGTTATTCATAGTTTAGTGTCCATTATTTGCTTAAAAGAGCTCTCAAATCCATTTTGTAATGTTTTTAATTGTTTACTGTACTTCTACTAAAACAACGTGTAATAACTGGTGTTGAAAATATACACAGTTGGTGCATGATTTTGTTTAGAAACCAGCATTTACTTTTCACAATCTTACGTACTGCAAAACTCTTATTCAGTTGTCAGGAAAGGAAGACTTGGCAAAGCCCGGATTGAACGAAGAACATTGAAGCATTCCATTCTTAAACAATGAGGTATTCAATTGCAAGCTTTTAAAATAAAAAAAACCCATAACAGAGTATAAAATGCTGCTCCATTTGCGTATTCTTAAACTTTTGCTTAATGACAAAATTATTAATTTTATAATTTCAGTGCCATAAATCATTCCGGTACCAAAACTAAACCTATCGTTGAACCAGTAATTGGAAATACTAATATCGTCAGAATATCGGAAAGAATAAAATCGGCTTAACAAATCGCAGCAGAAGAAATGCAACGTCGCACCCAACAACAAATTGATGAGGTATTTCTAGATTTAATTGTATTTTTTGCTGTTATTTTCATGCTCTTGTTTAAATAATTATTTCCGGTTGTTGAAGTTATGAAATTGAATTTGGAATCAATAATTCAAAGGGACATTTATTTGTCAGAAGTCAATGAATTATCAGGTAAATCAAAAATTCTGGGTTAAAATACATATAAAGTTTGCTATCACAACCAAACATACGAATTTTGTGTACTTTACTAAAATATAAAATTCAAGCTGGCGCTTTAACATTCCAGGAACGCGCCAATTCTTTGAAAACCCAATTTTGGTTAGATAAACAACAGGTAAGCTGTAAGGTAGCATTTAAAAACATCACATGGGTTTTCATACCAGCACAGGCCTATCTAATATTTAGAAGATGAACGATATATAATCCAAGTTGAAACGTTTTTAGGAACGAATTGCAGTGGGATTTTCAGTTTTTTTCGTACTTTTCTTAATACTTTATGAAGTTTTTCGGTAAAGCATGGGCAACGGTTTGTCATACCCCCGGATTTTTAATTTCCATTACAAAAACTTTAAATTAAAAAATAAGCTATCTAATTAATACATGCACTTAAGACCACCTACAAAATATTACCTCCTGTGCAGATGCATCCAGATGAGGTAAAGTAAGAAGCAACTTTCTAAAAAAGGTTTTACTAATATTAACTTTATTAAATGAGAGACATGCCATAATTATCTTTATGTTTTTGGTTCACAAGAAGTTTGCAATACAGCATTATTACCTTCTTTACAACAATCTTTTTAACTGATACTTTACACAACTATAAAAACAAAAGACTGCATTTTAAACCATTTAAAAAACAAATACCAACAGTACCAACATTAAGCAACGTGTCAAATATTAATTTCTCTAATGCAATAAACATGAAACGTAACCACTAATATGATTGCCGACACTTCTAATGCATCAAATTTACTTTAAAATGAAAAATACTATCTCCATTTCTGCGTTGTTTCTTATTGAGGGTTCAACGTGATTAAAGTGCAAGCAACATGGATGGAATTCTTCAAAATTCCTTCATCTTACAATTGCAAAATTTATTACTACAAAGCTTTGGAGATTCCACGATTGAATTTATGTGGGGAGACGGAAATGCATTCGCCAACCGGTTGTTTTTTCAGTGTTTAATTGTTCAATGTGTTGCGACCCATTTTGATTCCCCGAGTTTTGAAAATGATATGCGTAATTACAATCGTTTTATAAAGGACGAAAACATAACTCGGAAGCTAGTTCTTTATAACATCCTTAGATTAAATGCTGAAACCACCATTAACCAAAGACTTTCTCCCCCTAATTTTCTTATGGTGTCAGACTCAATATTTCCACCAGCTCATTGGGGCAATCGTGTTCTGCATGTTGCGATTAACGAAGAATATCAAACTGATCCTATTAAAATACCAACCATGATTATTTTTGGGACAAGTCAACAACTTGATTTGAGTCCTAATGCACAGAACAAGCTGGTTGCTTCTGTGTTTTCTGCCACTCCGTTAATATTCGTGGACTTTGCAACAAAAATCGTTAAAATTGGTCGCTTTACTTTTGGAAAAGGAGGCAGTTTGATATACGAACATCCATTTGCGGAAATTCGTGACATGTTTGATATCAGCTTCGAAAGTTTACCCGCGACAGCTGTGGAATCATATTCAAACCTACTAAACCACTGGAAAGGAATCCATTCAAATTTTGAAATTGGTAGAGGCAAAATTCCAAAACGTTTAAAGATTAAAAGCGAAACAAATAATATTTTGGAGGAATATTTTCGGTATGCAAACTGTACTGAATTACATTTATGCTTTATCGTCCACAGCAACCGAATCCAGTTAAAGCAAACCCCAATTATAGAATCCAGGTACCTCCGACGAATTTTTCCGTTTGGACAAAAGCAACATGAGTATTTTTTCTCAGTTGTTTTACCAAAGACGGATTATTTTGATGCAAAGTTGACGGCATTTTTAACTCCATTTCCTCTTAATGTGTGGATGTGTATTTTGGTGTCTTCTTTCGGCATCTTAATTTGGCTAACTTATTTAGAAGGCTTGGCAAGCCACAAGGTTGTATTCTGGCAGATTTCTGTACTGTTTGAGCAGGATACTGAAAACTGGAAAATAGGAAGTATTGGGAAGTTTTTCGTATTTCTGTGGATTTTTACGGCTATTTTACTTCGACTCTGCTATAATTCATCGCTTTATTCATACTTGACAGTAGAAATGGAGCCCACTGACTACCCAAAAAACATTCACGACGTTATCATGCGCACAGATTTTAAAATTTTGCAACCTTACAGATTCTATGAAGAGCTATCCAAAGCTGTTAAAAGATTTCACTCAAAATTACCCAGCAGTAAATTAAAGTTCTATACGCTATTACTTCATAAATCTTACTTTTTGTTTCGAGTAGAAGGACTTGATTTCTTTAAGAATTTGTCCGATGGAAAATCAATCACGGTTACATGCTACACCCCTAGTCTAACTAAACTTCCTACCTATTTACCGGATTTCATGCAAATCGATCCAAAAGATGGCAAACAGGTTTTTTCTAAAGTTGCCGTCACTTTTGCGGGAGAAAGTGGATATGATAGGAACCTGGCTTTTGTTGGACAGAAAAAATTCAAGAATATATTTCCAAAACAAAGACCTTTCTTCACGACGTTCCTTTTTTGGAACCAACAGAATCTCAACTTTGCAACACATGGTTTCTCTCCCTTTTTAGGAAGGCTTGTTCAGTCTGGATTGTACGATTTTTTAGTAAACCGATACAAAAAAATTGAACAATTGAATATCCTTCAACAAGAGAATATGAAAAACGTACTGGGGTATAGCAACGGGAGTCTGTTCAGTTACGTGTTTCTGGCAGATACAAGAATTAATTTTGATAATACTGAAAAACCAACAAAGCTTTCAGTATTTACAGGTACGCTAGTGCTGACAGGAATATCCTTGATAGTATCTTTGATATTGCTGCAGATTGAGATAGTATGGAAAAAGATATTTCCATTTGCAGTAATTGTAAAACCAAGGGGACTCAAATCAGGGAAATGTCGTTGATTGCGGTAGCAATGAGGCGTTTTTGTTGTCCCGTAAAAATTGTAACAAAAACCAACTACAGATGGAGACACTCTCAATGACGTAGCTTATGTATCAGTAAATGTATCTTTGAATTCTGCCACTCTTCTTCAAAATTCGTCAAGTTGTTTCACTGTCTTTCTCCTGTATATAAGTTTAATGGCGAAAAAATATTCGAGTTAAATGAAATTCATACAATCATTAATCGCCTGTGGAAAAGCTTAATAATACATAAAAAAAATTTTAAATTGTGCAATTAGTTAGTATGAGCTAGGTAATGGTAATCTAATTGAGTCAAAACACGTCACATTAATGTAATTAATTTAAAAAGGGACGGGTTAGAGTATTTAATGATAATTTTAATGAATTCAATGAACCAATTAAAACAAATACTGAAGGTTGATTGGGTTTAAAACTTGTGAAAAACTTGATTATGCTTAAAGTGAAAATGGGACTTCGGCAAAGTTAACCATGCAATTATAGATAACAATCAGTAAACTGTAACCTATAACATGTGTCAGCTCGATAACTTATGTTTTTTCATTATAAGTACAAAATAATTGTCCTAACGGTAACATATTTACCTTTATTATCATGTGCTTCGTGGGATTCGTGGGAAGTTAAGTTTTAAAGTACTTTATAGCATATAAATCTTCAATTATAATTATTTAGTATTAAATTCATTTGTGCCAGCTTGTTTTCTTAATTAAAGTGTTTTATATAAATAAAGCGTTAAACATTTTTCAATTAGTTTTAATTGAATAATCCCTTTAATTTGGCAACAAACTAACAAAAAGAACGTATCATGTGGTCTATCGCGCTGTCACGCATTTGTCTCAACATGCAATTATAGTATCATTTGTCGTTATAAGGTCAAAATGAAAGTAGGCATTTAGAGACGTTCCTGGGAAAAATCTGAACGTACTATACAAACCACTCTGTTAAAAAATTGAAATGACTATGGACATTAACGCCCAAATTTCATTCCAAACAGTAACAGGACTGTCTCCCTTATTCAAGAAATCCACTGTAGAGTTTATGTGGGAGAGCAGGACTAAATTTTTAAGTAGCATATTCACCCATTGCATTTTGCTTCAATGCATTGTATTAAATTTTGATTTTACGGGAATCGAAATGAAGTATCGCAACTTAACCGGAGAAACAAATCAACACAAAATAAGGCAAATTGTTTACGAATGGATGCTACGGAGAACCTACAAAGCCACCTTTAATCAGCGACTGTTTCCGAGCACTATCATTTTAACTTCGGACTCTCCATTCCCAACCGCAAACTGGGAACATCGTGCATTGCAAACCAGCATATATGAGCCAAGGCAACGGTTGCCCATTCGAATTCCATCCACGATACTATTGCATACTAAACATGGCTTTGTAAATAACAGCGGTCAGGCAGAGTGGGTGGTAGTTGCCCCTATTAGCACATCGATTCTTATATTCGTTGATTTGGAAACTAATTCATTAAAAATTGGCTGTTTCACTTGTTCAGGTAGACTTTTGCGCTATTGGCATCCCCACGCAGGTCATGGATATTTGTTGAATTTAGTTACCTTCCCCATGAGCACAATGGCTTCATTCGACGATCTCATCAATTATTGGAAAAAGTTGCATCTCAACTTAAATTTTGGAAGTAAAATCCCGACAAGCAACTGCCTCACAGTTTCATCCTTCAAACATGACCTCTCCGTTTATCTTGATCACGATACTTGCGACGTGTTTACTAATTACTATCGGTATGTGAACTGCACTGGCTTTTGCGCATACCATTTCCGTGAAGAATTAAGAATAGGACGACGTGGACCAACA
>JAQGAP010004651.1:0-10120 GCA_034697805.1 Orchesella bifasciata
AGTGCTATCACCCATAAAAATATAAACTCTTGTAATTTTTTTTGGAAATGACTTGCCGTTATTCAGGAGAGTTAGTCACCTGTATTATAAAAAAAATTAAACCACACAAGTTGCTTAATATTTATATCAGAAGGAAGTAAAGATGAGAGTTTAACTACGTACTGGATTTCCACTTTTGCAAAAGTCCTGTGTAGCAATATTTCCATCAAGTACACCGTCTTTATCATGACGTTCGATTCCTTTAAAACAGTTTGTGACATCAGGGTAGATGCCATCTAATGGATCAGCGATAGACTTCGAAATACTTCCAAAATGAAGCTGCAAGTTGAAAAACTAATATTTGAGAACCTCCATTGTAAATTACGTCTTAGCCAATAACAATAGGTATAAGTTATTTACAGCTATTATTAGAAGAAAGAAATGTGTCAGTGGTTTTGTTTCCATTTTAATTCAAATAATTTCCCCAGCAGTTGAAATTTACTCAAGGTTTTTATACTACTTGAAATAAAACGAAAGAATAAGATAATGAACGTATTGATGATCACGTTAAGCCCGTCCATGCAGTAAAGTCATGTACTCAAATTTAACGGATGCAATTATTCAACAATTAATGTCTAGAAATGACGAAGTTGATCGAGTAGATTTAATCGTCCATAAATTCCGCATTTTATTCATAAATAACCAAACCGATGTTACATGATTTACAGTTCATACAGTTGTCTTATGTATTTGTTATCCACGCTTCCACGGGAATGCCATTTAACACGTCTGTAAGACATGCCATTAATAATTATCGTTTGCTGTAAAACAACACCAAAATTTGCATTTTTGTAGGGAGTATTGGAATTGTAAAACTGTTTTACCAAAGCCTTTTCAACGCAACGGAATAATTTCTCCATGTCTTCATGTTGCTCAGAGTTTAACCCTTTACAATCCGTACTTTCGCCATTGGGAATAACGTGGCCTTACAAAAAGTTTCATCATTAGCAAGTAATTATTTAAAATTTTGGGATGGTTAAATACCCACCTAGTCCTTCGCATTTACGTAAGTTTTCAAGTATTTGGTCGAATTTTGCCCTATTATTACTTTCGTCGGCCCATAACTTTGAATAAAGTCTTAACATTTCCGCAGTGTTTATAGCCCTAATTGAATATTTATATCCCATGTCCAGGCGATCCGTTTGATGGAGTAGCCATCGTTTCTCCATCATGCACATTTTGAAGCACAAAGAAGTTACATCCTGCAAGACTTGTTGGTTAAATTTGTGTATTCATTTGTAAATTGGAATTCAAAATTCAATGTTCTATACCGGATTCTCGTTCATGCAAACGTCCTTCATAGCTTGAAGAGATTTTATTTCGTCCTCAGGAAACACTTGGTCCATTCCTTGAAAACATTTAGTCCCATCTGGGTAGATTTCAGCGAGTTTCTCCCCAGCCGTGAACGTACCGAATTGCTGCAAAATATTTTCAAACATTTATTATGAATTATCTAATATGTTTGAGTTTACAGATATATTTAAATAATAGTTAGATAATCTTACTGTGAAGACAGCAATAGATCGAACGATCAGTATTCTCGGTCCAGTTTTAGAAAACGTCAGTGGTGCTAATGTGATTCAATCCAAACTGTTGATGCAAAGCTTACAGCTTAGATTTATAGCAATTTGTTTGGATTGGAGCAGAATTTTATGTTATTGCATATTGTGTGTTAAATTTTATGATAAATTTCAGCAATTAAGAGAATGTCGTCAGACTCTGGGATACGTGGAGGTTTCCTTAAGTTTACGGAAGCTTTATCTAAACACTATTATGATACAAATTTCTGAGGTACATCATATTCACTCTGTCACATGATACCCCACGGGCTTGAAAATTTGCACTTCTGTAAAACATCAACAAACAAATTATTATTGTATGCTGGACGGCATCTCCAATATTTGCAATTATTTTAAAGAGTGGAATAATGCAAAACTGCTAACGAAAGCCTCTTCTACACAATTTCATTAGTTTTTCAATGTTTTCGTGTTGCTGAGAGTCCAAGCTTTTACAGCCATTAGTTTTGTCTTTGGGAACCATGTAGCCTTTAAGGGAATTGAAAATTTAGAAATTAATAACAATTCAATTTCATATATGCACGTAAACTCCCCAACCAATTTCCATGCATGTGGCTAGCCCTTGAATTATACGGCGGGACGCCGTCTTAATATTTTCGTCGCCCTTATTGCTATCGTTTTCAGGATATACATCGACGCCTAACGCCAACTCTGCTATACCTGCTGCGATGGCATGTCTGAAGTTTACGGATATATTTTTATAAAGGTTAAATTATCGTACTGTAAATAGATCGTAGGATTAGAATTGTTGTTCCCAATTTAAAAATTGTAGATAGGTAGGGTAGAAACTAAACTGTTGTTGCGTCAGTTTACTTATCACCGATTGAGGGCAATTATTATTTGCATTAACGCACTAGCTGAGCTTTATTGGATATTGTGTTATATGGCGTTAAACGTAATGAACAATACTAGCAGTTAGGAAAATGTAGTCAGCAATGCTTTATATTCATTGCCACTTATACGGAATCAGGCATAAGTTTCATACGCGAAACACACGTTTTATTTCTCCTTAAATTGACTTAACTATAATCGTGGAGTGTACACCTTACAATTAGTTTTGTAGCAGATAGCGTTTTAGTTCAATTTTATATCAACCGTGTTAGAAATCAATTATCTTTTGGGTCAGGAGAGATAAAAATGAAATACGGTGGGTTTATATCTTTCTACAAACGGCGGCTCTAAACATTTAAATATCTGCTATATATAGCTGTTTAAACTTGTACACAATTTTATTTCAGCTCCACTACGGAAATTGGACATTTCTATTAAAAGATATAAAGAATGTAATACAAATTGATCTGAAAAAAATTAACGAAATTTAAATGTCAACAAAATATCTTACCAATGCTTGCTCAACGCAATTTATCAAACTCGTTAACTTTTTCAGGTTTTCTGGCGTCATATCTTTGCAAAGATGACCTTCTTCCTTTGGAACTATAAAATCTTTTGTAAAGTAAAAACAGAAAGTATTATTGTTTTCATTATCTTGTTTTTTTACAAAAATGTGATCATTTGTTACATACTAAATTCCCTGCACTTCGCAACTTGGTATTCCAGTCGAGTGCTTTCTGACTCAGGTTCATGTCTATCCCTTTTCATTGCTTCGTGCTCAATTCCCAAAAAATGTCGACCAACTACGGCGGCGATGTGTATTGGCTCACCCATTGTAATATTCCACCCAATATTTCCAACCATTTCTTCCAGTTGTGTTGAGTCTACAGCAACTTGCTCGGAAAAGTAAAGATCAGACCATGACGGGTATTGGAAGGATTCGACCATTGCCCAATCTTGCAAAATGCAGTCTTTGTAGCAAAATGAATTTTCATCCTGTGTTGCAGATAAAGCGTTAAAATTTCTTATAAACAGGTTTATTATTATCATGATGTTTTGCTAATACCGGATGTTTCTTGACGCAATGGTCCTTAGTCATTTGCATGGTGTGATTGGCCTTGCTATTCTTATCTCTTTCTAGTCCTTTGAAGCAATTTGCAACACTAGAAAACATTCCACCAAGTAGCTCAACGGGTAGAGCGGAAGTTTGGTGAAACTGAAAACAATTTATTAGTAAATTTTACAATCCTCGATTATTTGCATAGATTAAGTCTCGTTAAGTATTCTTGAAAGACTTACTGCTAATGCTAGAATCACGTAATTAATGGTCGCAAATTTCGCCCTCATTATGCAAAAACCCTGTTGCTGAAAAACTCTGTGGGCAGCTGAAAAGCGGTCGTTTAATTTTTACGTGGTTGGTGTTGCGTGCTTTGTCAAAGAGCATTTAGGTAAGTATTCGTACTTAAAAAATCAATGATGGAGCGTGACGCACTTAAATAATTATTACTAATGGCATGCAATTAAGTAATAAATTACAATAGATCGGATTTTCGCACAATTTATCTGGCATAAGCATCATTGGCAATTCTATGAGCTATCTATATTTGCTTCATTTTCATTCCTTATGAGTTGCAATTATTGAAACTTTATTTTGGTCCTACACTTTACTAACAGTTTAAATGTTGATACTAACTATTTATATTAAATTGAAGTCCAATCATGTCCAAAACTTCATGTCTCGCAGTTCTACAATTTTGATTCAATTATTAATACATAATCTAAAATCTAAAATGATTTACAACACTGCAGCCAGAGCCATGCCAATGGGCCAGAGGTAGTGGAAAAACACTTTAGCCGCATTACCCCAATTATCGAGCACCCATATACAGTATATTAGGCCGCCTGACTCTGCTCTATGGTTGGGGAGATGCGGCTAAAGTGTATTGCGCTGTTTTTTCACTACCATCTGCCCATTGGCATGGCCCTGACTGCAGCCTAAGTTCTTACCAAAGCATTTTCAATACACGCAACAAATTGACTTAATTTGTCTTGATGTTCCGGAGCCATATTTTTGCAATCGTCATTCGGTTTTGGAACAAGAAACTCTGGAAAAAAATTAGTTAAGCACTAACCTTCAACATTGACTCTTAAACGTTTATATATTAAACTTTGCAATCATACCGAGTCCTTTGCAAACTTCTACCCTCTCTTTCACATGGTTATATTTTTGCTTATTTGATTCATCCATCAAGACTTCCTTTTCTATTCCCAGGATATTACGGCCCACCTGGTCGGCAACGCTATCGGGATCCACCGTATAATTAGTTCCTTGTCGGCGTTCTTCAATCATTAGTGAGATATCTACTTCGTCTTTATCTTCCGCTATCATGCGGTCAATCAAGTCATCATCTCTTGGCGGGTAGGCCAAATTATCTATCACGTATCGCCGTCTCAACATACAGGCTTTGAAACACAAAGAGTTTTCATCCTGTAATTTAAATTTGATTTGATAAAATAAACGTGCATTCATAATAATATTGTCATCATGGTCAATATCTCGAAAACATAATGGGATTTGATACGTACTGGATTGTTTTCAAGTTCGATGCAAATTTGTTTGTATCCTTTAGTCCATCTAATTGGGTCGTTTTCCAGGTTTCGTTCTACCCCTTGGAAGCAGTTTACTACATCCGGGTAGATTTCTCCAAGAAGAGGATCTTGTGCCGTCGAAGGATTTTGTAGCAACTAAATTAAATTTAGATGAAGTAGATTTAGTTATATCTTAAAGTAAGGCGGTAAATGTAGAATAAAGTAGTAGTATTAAATGTTACCATTAATGTTACAAATCCCCGAAGGATTGCAAAATATTTTTTAGCCATTGCAAATTCAATCCTTTGGGGTTTAAACCTTTTTACTAATGCCTTTAACTCGGTGGTAGTTTACACACACGGATTTAATTCGTTTGCTTACGCAGAACTTGTAGCGACGTAACTAACAATTTTATTAGCTAAGCTTTGCATTAATGCGGTCATCAAAATTTATGAGCGTAATTATCGATTAGTATTAGGAATGATGTTAGTATTTCCCTAAAATCTTGCATTGGTATACATACGTCAAATTTATTATCATAATTATTTAATGGTAGCTTGCAAATTATATATTAAACACACGCACTCTAAATATTTTTGTATTCAAATGAGAGTGTGCAGTAGCAAAATGCAAACTGAAATTATGACCTTTGTTAATTTAAAAAATCACTCAAGGAAGCATTCACACTCTTCATTCTAGTTTGCCAATAGTATACGTGTATGTGAGGCGCATCCATATTTTTTCGTAGATTGAAAAGTTTGATTCGACTGGTTGCGGTTGTTTAAAGATATGAATAGATATGTATTATAAATTTAACCCTACAACATCGAACATTTTTTGGTCACCAGTTCAGGATGCACAACCAAAATTGAGTAGAAGGTCAGTTGACCACAAACAACATTACTAATAATGATTTTATGCAGCTTGCTCACACTGTTCATCTTTGTTTTTGAGTTTGGACGTAGCGTAATATAACTCGTACAGTCGTGCAAAGCTGTTTCTGGCTTTTTTAAAATAATTTGAAAAGGTTCAGAGAAAATTTAAACCATGAGCTCTTGTTTATTGTGGATTTTTGTGCTATTTATAGGTAAAGTAGTCTGCGAGATTGAAAGTGACGATGAGAATGGAGAAGATCCAACATGTTCTACTTCTTTTCATCCAACCAATTATGATATTGAGTTGAGACCAATTTTGGACGAAAATGAGGAACAAGGCGTCATAGGAACTGCTCCAGGAAAAGTGTGGATTTCAGGCATGATAAACTGCACCACAAACTTAATTATTCTGGATGTTGCCGACAACCTATTTGTTAATCTGAGCTCAACTCAGGTAAAGTTTAAAACATTTAGTTTTTCATTTAAATTCGATTGTAGTCATTTAACATCACTTTTAATTACTGACAGGTTGTTTCAGGAAGCAAACTTATTCCTAGCAACTCCACCATTGATAACTATTCTAAACTTTCTATTAAACTCGAAAATGAGGTTCAGAATGGAACGGAGTTGAAAGTTTATTTGGAATTCACGACGGTAAACGAAACGCTGCATGAATCTGGGTTGAAATTTTTTCGGGATAAGAACAACCAAACTTTTGATACGTTGGCAGCAGTCCGGGTTTTTGAGGGTAATTGAAATTTTTAAAATTATTGACAAACTTGTTTATTTTCTTAAAGTCATTAAAAAAGTTTTTTTATTGTAAATTTTACAGGTATTAGCCAAAACATACGATATTATCCGATTGATTTCAGATGCCAGGAGGTTTTCCCATGTGTGAACGATGTACAAAATAATATTCATTGTGTTTTTTGTTACCACTAAAACTTTAAAGCATATTTTAAGACAATTTCATTGGCATTGTAGCAACAAGCCACGGTTTCTTTTGACCTCAAAATAGGAAGGAAGGACGGCCACATTTCTCTGAGCAACCGCAAACTCATTGCTTCCAAACCAGAGTAAAAAGCTACGCTATCAATACGAGTTGAAGTTTAAAAAGAATGTAAAAAACTTGTTTTGCTTTTCAATAGTCCGAAATATCCAGGATGGGTCATCGACACATTTGCCCCCACAAAAACATTGTTTGCATTCGTCGTTGGAAATCTGAGCTTTGTTGAGGAGCATTTTGGCACTCAAAATAAATCCATAAAGGTTTACGCCCCGAGCTCCGAAATTGGCAAAGCTCAAATTAGCTACATTGCCAACCTAGGATCAACACTGCTCACGTTTTACGATGACTACTTTAATTCATCAGCAGTTGAGAAAATGGACTTGATTATTCATCCCAAACTAAAGGATTTTGATACATTGTACTAATTTTCCCAATAAGAAAAACCAATTTGGTAATAATTTTCAATGGCTGCTAATCTTTTAATATCTATTTTATTTAGGGGAATTATTTCCCTACACAAAGCGGCTCAGATGCCACCAGAAGATTACAAAGTTGTGTTTAACGTTTTGGAAGAAATTGGTGAGTTAAAAAATCAGACAAGTTTGTTTAGCTGTGATGGATTTAACAATAAAAACTATTTATTTTCAGCTGGTCCTTTAGCAACCCAATGGATAAGGATGATGACAGATGAGGATTTTTGGAACAGTGAAAATTCTTTTTTCAGAGGGCTACTTCATTACATCACCGTATACCTCGGATATACAAGCGTAGATCCTCGGTTTTCCCAAATTTGCGGCCTCAACCAATTTTATTACACGGAAAGTAAATACTTGCGTATGTTAGAAGGGGTTCTGTCCCCCCAGGCGATTCGGCAAGGACTGTCTACCTACATAAATCAAGAATCTCATCCAACAAAAGGATTGGAACTCTGGAACCAGTTTTTACAAATTCTAGAAAACTTTATAGAAGGTCGAATCCCACCAGGATTAATCTCCAAGCTTGTTGAAATCCCTTTGAATGAAAACCCTGTTGTCCGAGTTGATAAACACAATACCACACATTTTATCGTGTCACAAGAAAGTTTAAAGCCTTTCTGTCGCTTCTCCAAAAATTACACAATTGCTTTTAAAACTCATGTTGGTTGGGAGGACGAACAATTATCGGAATTTACGCTGATAATGGATCCTAGCAACAATTACACAGCGTATGTGCCTGGTAACTCTTCGCAACTGATTCTCGTTGATCCTGATGCCACAGGCTTGTTTCGAGTTCTTTATGATGATGAGCTGTTTCACAGAATTGTTGAACAGTTGAATCGCAATGTTTCCTTTTTTAAGCCAGCTGCAAGGGGAAAGTTGCTACAGGACGATTTGTTTTTTGCCACACAAGGTAAAATTACACTGCTAATATTTATTCGTTAAAAATTATAAATAGTATTGAGAGGGTTATTTAATTTTTTGAAAGAACTTTGTGAATTGGAAACTGGATTTCACATTGCAAAATATTTGCTAACTGATATGGAAACGGATTGCAACGTTTTAGGAACGTTTCTATTAGACCTAGACAAAATTTACACTAACCGGTTCTTGGCTCATCCCGACTCCCACTTGTTTCAGGTAAAAAATAAAGAAAGTTGTTAAAAAAGTTGCGCGCAATTTTTTAATAAAATTTGTAATATTTTCTGTGTTTAGAGCTTCTTTGAGTCAAAGGTGGAATTTCTATTTTTGCAAATTGAAAAGGAACCGCCATCCGAATTTCTAACCTTAACAAAACGAGAGTACGGTTCCTTAACATTTTGCAACTATGGAACTCCAACTTGTAAAAATATGAGCTCCGAAATATTTTCTCTGTGGAAATCCAAGCCCACCGCTAAGTTGTCAGAATTTTCATCAAAATTTGGGGGATTACGAGAAGACAGTGTAGCCTGTTTAATTATCCGTTTTGGAGGAGAATCCGCATTTGATTTTATGTTTGCTAAGTACCAACAGGAAAAACTCGACTACTATGAAAGCGTAGTTGGTCCAGCGTTGAAATGTGTTAGCGAGCCAATGATAATTGAGAGACTCCTCAATTTATTGATTAACCCAAATGATACGGCACTCGAAATTGAAGGTAATTCACGGTATGGAATGTTTTCTGATTTGATGGAGGAATCCATTCCAGGAAAATACGACATACTTTCATTTGTCACAAATAATTGGGACCAAGTTGTGAACGTGATTGGGAATGGGAAGTTTCATGTGATTGTCACAGCTTTGGAGAAACTGAGCTGGAAATATTATTCAACAGAAGGATTAAAAGAGGTGTGCATTTTAAAAAATTAATTAAATAATGTGTTTCGGATTTTTTTAAAAGATTTTGTGTAAATGCATTTGTTGCGCAGTTGGAAGATTTTGTTGAGCTGCATAAAAGTAAACTGATGGTCGAAGGAAGTAGTTTCCCTTGGGGGTATTTGGAAGAGATTTACCTAAACGTGAGATACCGAACCGAATGGATGGATATGTCAGGCAAGCATTTTTTGAAGTGGTTGACTCAGTCTTAATAAAAACAATTTATGATGTATAATTAAACCAGTTACAACAATAAACAAACATTATATACAACATACACGGCTATTTTATATCACACCATTGAAAACACATTAAGCTTTCTACTCTTTATGGAAAAATATACACAAAACTCGGCTAGATATTAAATCTTATAAATATTTCTAAAACCTACGATAATACTTGTAGAGAACGGTACAATTTGAAATCAAAATTATCCTTTTCCATTTCTTGGACAGAAAATATTGAAGTTACAGGAAGTTATCTAGTTTTCAACTTAAAAGTACCTGAAATTTTAATTTCCAGTTAAGTTTGCTTTCATAGCACTCCATTATTTGCATATAGAATTTTCAGCAAAAAGTTTTTTGAAGGTTTAATCAATATCACACTAAATAATTCAAATGCTTTCAATCCAACGCTATGCAATAAAATCATAGAACTGGTGTGTCAAGCTATCTACTAACGAGGAACGGACGCCAGGTGATACTCATGGATTTGTCTCAAACTTTGGGAAATCATTCATTTTAGTGAGTAATGAAAAAGTATAACTGGATTTTCTACTACGGCCTCACAATTCGGAGATATGAATTTTTTTGATGTTTTGATTGCCGCCTTTCTCTATTGATTTCTTATGACAATTAATATGAGGAAAGT
>JAQGAP010004652.1:0-10119 GCA_034697805.1 Orchesella bifasciata
GGGCTTCCAATCGCGTCTTTGGCGACACCACAAGTGCTGCATTTTGCTCCACGTCTCTGTCGACCACTATGAGAGGGGCTACTACCAATACCACCGTTGGGGGGTGGTACTTGAAGGGCTTTTGGTGTAGTTGTTGGGCTACCAATGGCGCCTTTAGCAACTCCACAGGTGCTACATTTTGCTCCACGTCTAACTCGACCGTTCGTTACGACATCGTCGGAACCTCCTCCTAAAAACAAAGTTGAGTAAGAAAGTATTAAAAGTTTATTTGAAAACCGAACAGAATTTTCAAAAAAAATCTAGAATACCGTTGTGGTGAGGAGCAGCAACAGTAGCTGCAATAAAGATTGCCAACAAAAGATAAACGGTTGATGCCCTCATGTTTATAATGTAGATTTGTTAGTTTTTGCTGGAACTCGAAACGAAACAGTTATGTTGAAGAAGGTGAAAGGAACAGTGACAAGCATAAAGAAATACGATACATTTTATACCCACCCGTTGGTATCTATTTTCCGTGCTTGCCATAAATCAACTAATTAGTTACTTATGGGGTCATTTTCTTGGTAGATAAAATTGCTACTTTCAAATGGTGTTATCAGTTCTGGTAAATTATACATTTAAAATCTCATTATGGTTTAAAAACGTATTACAACCATTTCAACGAAAAATACTGGCTATGTCTCTATAAACCATGAAATTGGTTTCTTTGAAAATGTTGATTAATATTTTGCAGTTTTCTTTGAATTAAAACTCAATTTATCTATAATATATCTTATTTTAAATAAAAATGAACGGAATACCTTTACAGAAATGAACAACAGAATAGTTGTGCTG
Source organism: Orchesella bifasciata (assembly GCA_034697805.1). Taxonomy (NCBI): domain Eukaryota; kingdom Metazoa; phylum Arthropoda; class Collembola; order Entomobryomorpha; family Orchesellidae; genus Orchesella; species Orchesella bifasciata. The sequence goes on from JAQGAP010004652.1 coordinate 835, forward strand.
TTGATATTTACTTCTCAAAGTATTAAGTTTGCATTGTGGTACAATACATATTATGCAGTAAATATGTTTAAGATGCACCTTCAAATTGATACATCCAGTTTCAAAGATCAGTTGAAAATTCAAAAAAGCTGTTTAAGACGCTCAAAATCGTTAATTCAAATTAGGCTTAATTTTTATTCCGATGAAAATTTATTACCTAAGATGTTTAACATATAAATGCTCTTACATAAATTTTGATTGTGCTTTAAAATGCTATTACTATTAATCTTATTAAATGTTATGCGATTCTGTTACACTGCACTTCGCCATCTGGACTTTCTAGATAGCATTGATGCTCCAGTCGTACCAGATGATCAATCTAATACCTGCGAGTGCGAGACAAATATTCTGTTATGAATTTTATGCTGTTCATGAAATTTTAATGTTTGAGTACCGCCCTGTTCCTAAATTGGATTTTTGGAGTCTCCTCAAACCCACATTAATGGGAGATTGTGATGCAAAGAATTTTGACATAATAAAGAGAGGGAATCATTACGTACGCAATATCTATGTACGGAATCAAATCACAACTCTAGACCACCAATACAAAAGTTAATGGTGCACGATAAATGCAGGACATTTTCAAATCATACGTGTTTTTTTGTATATTTACATAGAAGTGTGAAATCAATGTTATTCAACTTGTCAGTTACCAGAAAACTATTTTAAAAAACTGTATTCACATACTTCAAGAATATTATAAATAAATTGACATAAACCTCTGTCAAATTAGAAATCGCATCACGAGTGAATTTTAGCCCTTGTGAATTTACTTTCAAGTTGTTTAATATATCATCAAATTCTGAATGCAATACCAGAGAACGGTACGATTATCATGTGTCAACTAAAAAGCTGATGATGTTGCATACTATAAATATTATTCAATCTTGTTGGTGTATCAAAAAATGAATTATAGTGTGCGTGAAACCCACATGCAATAAAGACGTTTATATATGATTTATGTTATTAATACCGCACAAAGTTGTTAAATGCAAGATTATTTTATTTGTTAAAAATTGAAAGGAATTTTGTTTGAATTACACATTATTTATCAGTTTCAATAACATTAATGATGCTTCTTCACGTTGAATGGCTCCCCAATGTTCATCAGTGGAATGGCGGTTGTGGTTGGACTTCCGATTCCCTTTCCTTTGCAGGTGCTGCAAACTCCTCCACGTCTTACTCTTCCACTGCCCACACTTTCATCATCTTGGTGGTCACCTAAAATAACGGTAATGTAAATTTATGAAAACCCAAAATCAGCCCGACAAAGTATGCTAAATATTCCACATTTATTACCTTTATGGTGAGGTAGTGCAAATACGGCGGCAACAAAGACCACGATCAAAAGAAATGCGATGCTTACTTTCATGATGAGGATAAGTGGAGTGTAGTGTAAAAACGTATTTTGTTTTGCAACTGCGGAGGGAGAATCAGTCGGAACTTTGGAAAACAAGCAAGTTGTGTTGTGATGAAAATGAAGGCCTTCACTCGGTTTTTATACCAAATGCGACGAAGAAGGAACCGTAAATTCTCAAATAAACCCATTACCTGAATTCTACATAATCTTCTGCTTCGCGTGTCATATCTTACGAAAGAAATTGTCCGTTTCTTTACAATCAGTTGTTGCAATAATCTTCTAGGGAGCCATTAGCATAAATTGGTTTAGTCATACTTTCTTAGCATGCATGTTATAAGTTTTATGCATGCCTACAATATTTATTTTTTCTGTTAGTAAGAAAATATTATTACTTCGATTTTTGGTAGCGGAGGTCATTGTCAGTTTCCAAAAATATAATTCAGGCATCGTGAAAATAATTTTCAGTTGCATACTAAATTCATTAATGACTCTTAACTAACATTTTCGCGGAAAGGGGGATACATGTTCGACTGTTCCTATCTTGATTTGTAAAACGGTAGCCTTTAGAAGAATCTCATTAAGTTTGGTAGTCCGTTTTCTACTATTTACAAAAGTAATTGTGTTGATATAAAACCTTATCTGTTCCTAATTTACTTGAATTTATCAATTCTGACATGGTAGAACAAGATAATTACTTCTGCGAAGCGCAATACGTGAATGGGTTGTTCTCTCAATAAATTTAACAAATTCATACTTTACACAAATAATTCTATCCGAGAGTTTTCTTACATTTATCACAAAAAACTTAAATAAAAACTTTCGAAGTCTTGGACAGGCCATGCAAAGTTGTTTTCAAATATGGGGAACTGGTGTGATGATAATGACAATTGTCTACGTAGTCATGTATGAGCTAAATGTTAAATGTCGCTGATTAAACTATAAAGAATAATAATTTACTCACTTCCTCGTATTTTCGGAGACAAAATGAACCTTCCTTCCACAACTGGTAGGTTTGCGTGGAGAAGTGTTTAAGGAAGCAACATAGTTCTGCCACTGGGCAAAAGCATTAAAATGGTGATAAAATTTCGTGAATGCTCAATAGCAGCAGTTTCTATAATAAATTCAGTGCTTTATTGCTAAGCATTTTTCCTGAAACAGTTAATCATTGACATTTTTAATTTGTTTATTTTATTTTCTTGACACCTATAATTAAAGTATTTCTCAATACATTGCAATGTCATCGTTATGCTTATGAATCTTGCAACCAGTGACGTTTTTACATTTTGCCTTCAAGTAGTTTATGCCATGCATTTCGTCAAAAGTTTTTTGTTTTATAAATATGTCAAGGAGGGTCAATTTTTACAGAATACATCCTCTCAAAATGGGACTATCTATCAGTTAAAATGCCTTTGATGGACAAAGCATCCAAGCCCAGTTCCGATGAACGTTCGAATACTTTCTCTCCAAACATCTCATGTCAGCACTCCGTTTTGGCTAACGATATGATGTCAATCAAGAAAGAGATAACAGCGGGTGAGTTATACAATTCAGTTTTTTGCACACTAAAAAAGGTCCGGATGTGAGAGATTTCGGAATGTATGAGCAAAACTTCCACAATATGACATTTGACAGTGTACTTTGGCTGACATAAATATTTATTCAGTTTAAAAAATTCTAAATTTTGACCTAAATTGGGTAAGCGTTTCTTTCTTTTGACGTACTTAAGATTGGTAAAAGCAGAAGAACATAAATAGAGTATTTTAAGTATGTGATTTATTTTCAAATTTAACTCAAATACAGTGCAAGCTATCAAATCAATTTAAGGATTAAAAATTGAGAATTATTGTTCAAAATAGGTTAAAATAGTTCATTATAATGTTGTCAAATGTGAGATAACAACTACTTAATTAATTAGTACTGGTGGGAATTTAAGCGTCCTGGGAGTTGTGGTTGGGCCATTAGCATCTATGATAGCAACAAAAGTCCTACATTTAGTTCCACGTCTCTCTCGGCCACTATGAGATGGACTGTTTCCAATGCCACCATTTGGAGGTGGTACCTGAAGGGCTTTTGGTGTAGTTGTTGGGCTGCCAATGGCTCCTTTACCGGCTCCACAAGTGCTACATTTTGCTCCACGTCTTTCTCGACCGTTATTATCATCATCATCGGACTGTTCTGCTGAACAAAAAATTTGAGTGTGAGAGTAATAATTATGATTTAAATGTCTAACAAAATTTTAGGATTATAAAAATCTTGCATACCGTTGTGGTGAGGTGCAGCCAAAGTTGCAGTAACAACAAATGCAAGCGCAAGGAATATTGTAGATGCCCTCATGATGATAAAGTTGATTTGTTGATATTAGTTTTGCTTAACTTCAAATGAAAGTATGTAGTTAAACAAGTGAAAGAAACTGTGACAAACATGAAAAAGACGGGTCATTTTATAGCAGTATGTTACATCTCTTAAACGTGCGTGCGTATCATGAAACAACTAGCCTAACAACTAATTAGTCACTTAATGATTCGTTTTCTTGGTAAACGAAAGTATCACTTCCGAATGCTTTTATCGCATCACACAACGTATACATTTAAAAACTCATTATAATTTCAAAAGTCCATTACAACTATTTCGGCTTTCATTCTTAAACATGGATGTTAGTTTCTTTGAAAGAATGTGTGATATAGTTGACGTGCTTTAATTTTTTCTGATATCAATTTAAACAAGCATCACACGAATACGGTACAATCAAACAGGAAATACTTTCAATCTTGGTACCAACAAAAAAATTGAAAAGGGTCAGGCCTCAAAAAAATCTTCCAGGGTTCAAATGCAGAAATAGTTATGCAGAAAGTTTGTAAACTACGTCGAAATGCTTAAATCCTAATGGAATTAACTGTGATCTTTAACAGCATTTATATTTATTTCGTAGATGTGTCAACTTGACGTTGACAAGTGGTAATACAATTTCTTTGAAGTGCAATTATAATTAAATCTCTAGTAATGCTTATTAATTCTTTAAAAGCAAAGTTTGGGGAAAGTGGAAAACTTTTGGAGTTATCGGGCTCTGTTTAAGTAATATGTCTGTATGTATGTATTAGTACTGGATAAAGAGATGGATTTGCTAAAACAGCCACCTCAGTTAAATTTTGTTTTCTTTCATGCGTTTATTAATGCTGTGGTTTTATTTTAAAACAATTTGACTTTATGGTTTTCGATTGAAGTTTACATTTCAAAATTATTGATAATAACATTGCTGATATTTTCCGCTCAATACGTTGCGTTGGACTTCCTTGCTCAAAAACTTTAAATTGTTAGTAATGAACATTCGAGTTGCAGGTACCTTTATACAACCAATCCACTCCTAATTCAGAAAACAAAACAGTTCGTAAACATTATTTAATCCGATTATATGAGACTGTTTTTTCTTACCTGAACAACGTAGATTGCAAAGGCTAGGGTATGTCTGACCATCTGCTCCACACCAGGGTTCATAATCATCGGAGCATAGATCGCAAACTGGGGATGGGGCCCCAAACGTTTCCTCAAATTGAATTAGTGAAATAAAGATAATCAAGACTTGGAATACCTTCATGATGAAATGATACAGCACCGAGAAGGAAAAGTCACTAAAGCAACGGGAGTTGGATTCAATACCAGAAGTTGAGAGTAATTTACTGTTTTTTGTTTAATTTTATAACTAGACAGAATAGATTGTAAGATAGTATGAAACCGTTTGCTAACTGAACTAAATAGACGTTTCAAATTGTAACGGATCAAAGATGAAACGGACGTAACACTTACTTTGGTTTATGGTAATAGAGGTAATAACAATGAGTAATGGCTCCTAATATTAAGTGTAATAAAATTTTAATTGCTGGTTTTGAGTATCACAAGCATCCGATATTGAATTTAGGTACTGTTGAAACCATTAAGCTAATTCATACTTAAACATGTCCTGCCGGAATATTCAGGATTGCTCGACTATTACTAATTCAGTTAAGCACGATGATGCACAACGATGATTTGGGTACAACATTTTGGCTTTAATTTTGTATTTTTGTCTGGCTTTAAAGTAAACTTAACATTTTACAAACAACTTTTATTGTGTTGTTTCATTCCTTTCAAAGCTTGATTCGTTCCGTTGACCTGGCTTGCTACACCATTTGTAATTATTTAAACGGGTCGTATACGATACCATCATCGGGTACACAGGCAGTCTTATATGATACATCAGCTCCTAATTAAGACACATAATTATTTATTGTCCATTACCACACTAGATTTGAAGTTATTTCTTACCTGCACACTCTAATAAGCAAAGGTTGCCGTATGTTATACGGTCTACTCCACACCAGGGGTCATCATCATTGGGGCATTCATCGCATGATCGTTTTACGTCGGCAAACGTTTTCCCAACAAATAATAATGAAACGAAGAGAAACAAAAGTTGAATTACCTTCATGTTGGGTTTATGGGCCGTCCAGAAAGAAATTATACAATAAAATACAAGAAACTATGATGATTCAAAAAGAATGTGTCAATACTTTGCTTCTTTGTGTTCTACTAACAAGACAAATAAAGTTGGAGCAAAAATAGACTGCTGTGCTAATTAGGCTAGACATTTCGCATTGAAAAGATGCATTAAACATGAACTTGACACACGCGTAATTTATGATAATAGGAGTAATAATCGTTAGCGACGGTTAAAATGAAGAATGCTTCCGTGTGTGACGATTATTTGGAAGTTAGGTAGATATCGATTGAATATAACATGATGACCTTCAAAGGCCTAACTTAATTTTTTAACTCTACGAATAAAACTTATGTGATTTAAGTGATTACTTAGTTCAGCACAAAAAATGAAATGACTGCAGAAGTTATGTGCTTTAATTACACGAATTAAAAATAAATACAAAGCAAACGTAACATTAACGATTTTATTGGTATGTAACTTTATAGAAAACAAAATAATTCAATTCAAATACAAGTTGTAATATTTAACTGTAAAGTAAAGTCTGTAATGCGGATCTTATTTTCAAGTGCTATTGGAAGCTTCTATTCTATATGGAAAGAGAATTTATGTTAGAATAACATAAAAAATCTGTTTGAATTAGATTAACATAAACAATTATCATAATATATTTTTATTTATAGGTATTGAACCCAGTATAACAGTCCTACAAAGTAGATACAGCAGTGTTTTAATTAAACATTGCAGTTTCACATCGTGCAAAATGGCTTTATATCTTGATGGTAACTTTTAGACATAAATTGACATTAAAAATTTAAAACATTATTTTTTATTGTTTCTTGTTACGACCAGGTCAATGAAGTCCGTTAGGCATGGTTGCTTCGCCATTGTTAATAGCTAGTAGTAGTTGGTTTTGCATTCACCCTTATATGGCACATCAGCTCCTAATTCCAAAAAATAAATTCTCTTAAAAATCATGTTATGTCTTTAACATATTTTGCATGTGAATTTCGTTACCTGCACAACGTAGTAAGCATTCGTTGCCGTATGTCCGACCGTCTACTCCACACCAGGGGTCGAGATCACCGGGGCATTCATCGCATCCTGTGTCACCAACGGCTTCCTTCACGTAAAATAGTGAGACAATAAGAATGAAGAATTGGAATCCCTTCATGTTGGAATGATCCTTAAAAAATTCTACTACAAATACTATTGAAGCTGTGATAAATACTTTTACAAGAGCGTGTGAGTAATTTGGTGCTTTGTAATTTTCTAACAAGGTGGAATAACAGTGGAGTACAATTAAACTGCTTTGCTAATTTCGTTTGACGGTTAACATTACAGATGCTATATAAAAATGAACATTACACACATTTAGACTACGGTAATGGGAGTAATAATCGTTAGTAATAGTTGGTAATCAATTACTTCAATTGGATACGTCCACGTGCGACGATTAGTAGGAAATTAGGTTGGTATTGAACTTACGAGGGAGCTCCGATTGATTAAGATTTGCTTTGTAGTGTTTTTCGTTGGAATGATTGTCATGGAGTATATATATTAACAGCAACAACTTTTTAATTTTGTGTATGAATTTTCTAAATGAGGTATATAGCTTAATTTATCCTAAATGAACTTCATTTGAATTAGTGCACTGGTCACCTAAACACGGACGTAAATCCGATGTTTTTCGTAAAAAACCCAAAGTAAAATTTCATATTATTTGAATTTTTTTACCTTAATGATTAATGATGAAGTACTGCAAATGCAGCCGCATGCAATGCAATGAATGACGAAGATCAAAATAGTCGTGATAGCTATCTTTATTATAAATGGGTAGAATTGTGGTCATTTAGTAAAAGTTTAGTTTCCCGACTTTTGAACGCGTCTTTGGTTAGTAAACGAATTGTATTGTGACGAAAAATGAGCAGTGACCCTCCGCTTTTACACCAAATGTGATGAAAATGATCAGTGTCCTCTTTTAGACAGAATGTGACGAACCATAAAACATACGGTCTCCAATGAAGTCATTACCTGCATTCCAAATACTCTTTGCGTGCCACATCTTATCAATTCTCAAAGGTAATTGTCCGCTTCTTGACAAATCATCGAAAAGTTGTTGCGGCAATCTTTGTGAAAACTATTAACATCTCTCAGTTGTGTTTGACGATCTTCAAATACTTACGTTGTATGTGCATGCACAATGTTTACATTTACAACAGCAATAGAAAGCTGATGGCGTTTTCACTGTTGATAACTGAGGTCGCGGTTAGCTTTCTAAAAACAAAACCATAAAGGATTTATAGAGGTTCACTACCAAACATATCTTTTTCGATGATTGTTTGCGTTGAAAAATTCTAGAATTGCATTTGAGATTCAATAACGACCAGATTTCTAATGAGCTACGTTTTTCGTTGTTTGGAATAGGTTTGATTGCGTGTTTGGAAGAAGCTTTTATAAGCCTTGAATCAGTTGTCTAATATTTGCTAAAATAAAAAATTTAATGATAAGAAATTTTTTTTAAACTAGAACATAAAAGGAATTACTTATCAATTCTGAAAATGGGAAGCAAGAAAGTAACTTCTGCAAAGCGCAATACGGGTTAAAAGTTTTAAAAGAAGCTAACAGCTGTTTGAGTTTATCTCATTTCAAGGAAGATATTAACCCCCTAATTAGACTTTAACACGACAATGTGTTAACGACCAATTACATTACTTGTAAGTATAAAAGCTTGGAGCTCACTTACACTTTCATCACAGTTCATCTACTTCGATTTTAATAGTAGCCACTTCTACATACACAAAGACTTTTATTTACATATTTCCACAAGTTTTTCTCCATAATAATTTCAACTTGAAACTAATTATCATCATGAAACTAACTCTGGTTTTTCTTTTGATTGTCCTCATCAGTTCCTTGACATTTGCAGTATCCCACCATACAGGTAATTTAAACGATTTCTAATACGAGATAGATTTTTACAGCTTTCAAAATTCTCCAAAGGTTATCATTTATTTTTTTGATTTAGGTGATCATCAAGACGATGGAAATGTGGGTAACGGTCGTGTTAGGAGAGGAGGGGTTTGTAGCACCTGCAAAGGAAAAGGAGTTGGAAGTCCAACTACAACTGCAATTCCGCTCATGAACATTGGTGAACCAAGCAATGTGAAGAAGCTTCATTGAAATTTTAAAACTATTGCATTGATTAAATTTTCATTATGATTTTATTTCTCACGATTCAAGATTCAGTCAAAAATATAATTACAGCATATATAAATCAAACTCAGCGTGTTTTAATTGTACATATATTTTCTTTATCAAATTTCTATACACTGCTCATTATTCCCTATACACAGTAACAATAAGGCTTATACTTCTGTTCTACACAATGGCTCTGTCCCTCATATTTATTTGT
>JAQGAP010004653.1:0-10118 GCA_034697805.1 Orchesella bifasciata
CAGTCTTCTCGATTCCATTAGATTTTTGTAAATTAGTTCTCAATTTGACTTGAAAGTTGACTCACACACAAATGGTGATTTGAGAACATTTTTTATTGAAAAATACATGCGTTGAGTAATGATCCGAAAATGATAAGAACTAAATCGTCGTAGATTTTGATTGGACAAACTTAGATATCAAACTACAAAAGGAATGTTCTGGTTATAAATTCCAGGAAAAACTCGGCAAGTTCTGGGGTCAAGAGGGCTGGAAGGGATTTTGGCTCACATTGGGGTGCAAATCTGTGACCAATTTCTTCTCAAAGAATGGATTTACACAGTCAAGTAAGTAAAACTGATTGGTTGCCCGGTTCATTTTAAAATTACTAAGATGCCAAACGCTTTGCAATTGTTTCCCTCATTTTTGGTGGTTCTAGACTCGGGGCTTTGAAGTTTACTGGAGATAAAGTGGTTAATCTCACCAAAGTTAAAAGCAGGGAGGTGCCCGTCAAAATAAGAGAGGGAAATGGAACTTTCTTTCCCGAGGGAATTATTGAGAAAGAGATCGATTCCCTGGATGATTGGAAAAATGCTGTTAAGGGCATTCAAAAGGACTGGGAAGAAGGGTGCTCAGGGTCAACTCTTTTGATACGGGTGAGAATTGAAGGTACCGAGGTCAGCAACTCTCCGAAGCAAATATCTTCCATCATTTCGTTGGTGGATATGGCTGACATTCAGCAACAAAATGTCAGCAGAGCTGTTGATGACAGGTTGAAAAACCAACTCATGTACGAGAAGTCAGTGAAACTCAACGGTCGTCGCAACCTGGGTCCTCTCGTCAAACTCCTGGAACCATCTTTAGCGGGAGCTGGAAAGATGATAGTGCTCTCTTGTGTTCCCTTGAATGAGTACAACCGCTCCAAAGATACATTGGAGTAAGTAGTTTTTATTGGGTCAATTCATGGCATCAATTTTATGTCTTTCTATCGCCAATTATTTCTAGTAAACTCAATTATGTGTCGCTTTCTAGGTTTGGTAAGAAAGTATCCAAACTACCATTTCGGGATACGAGCAGAGTCCTTTTTTCAGTTGAGGAAAATGAAAGAAAGATATCAGCACTTGATTCCAAAATAGCGGTATGTTCCTCATTTAATACCACCGTTGTTCCGCAAAAATTTCGTTTCATTAGCTACACCCAACACTTTGTTAACATAATAATTAATATGTATTTGTTTCAGAAATGTAATGATATTCGCGAGAGACTTGCAAGGCTGAGGAAGAAAGGGGAACAAGGTACAAAGATTGGAAATTCTGCACATTCGAATGAGGTGAGCAACTTTTTATCAAAGGAATATTCCTTTCAATTTTTCACCCAGCAGACTTACGTAGATGAATGGCGCAGGGCTAATTGGGAGTTAAATTGTGGTAGCAAGCGCATTTTTGAAAGACTTAAATTACGTGCATACAAGGGCTAGCGGGTTTTGCAAAATACAGATCAAAGTTTTCTCTAATTTTCCCACTCCTAGTTGGGTAGTTCTGGTGTTAAATGTGGTTAAGAGCGGTCAGGAGAATACACGAAATCGGCATTATTTAATGATCTTTTCGTCTTACTATACAGCAGCAGCAGCAGCAAATATCAAGATCCGCAGTGGATGATGGTCAGCAGCCAGGCACTTCCGAGTTAGCTAGAGCTAATTTGAGACTTTCTCGGGAAATAGAAGAGTTGAAACGAGAGCACGCTGAGTTAACAGAATTTAAAGATGCGGAGTTACGAAGTTGGAAGGAGAAGTTGTCCGGAGAAATTCAGAGACGTAGAAAAGTAGAGATGGAGTTAGGAAAAAAAAATGAAGAGCTGGGTGTGGAAATGAGGCAACGTAAGTTAGTTGAAGAAGCTCTGCAACGGAAAACTGAAGAGTTTGATCGGTTGTCTGAGGAATTGGGGCAAGCCCAGGCGGATATTAGGCAGCTTCAACAGAATGTTGCGCAACTTCTTGCAACCCAACAGCAAGCTGCTCCGATTCAGGATGTTCCACCCCAACCCGCTCATGATGAAAACGAACTGGAAGAGCTCCCTCAGAATGGCAATGCCGAGCCCATTTTGCAAGATGTTGAAGTAGTTGTAGATTGGCAAAATAATTATATCGAGCCGGCGCAAAATGAAGGGGTAAGTGTTACTCTCCTTTGAGTTTTCTAACTTGTTGGTAGAAAACTTGTTTGCCATCTAATTTTCACTTCCTCGGCAACACAAATCTCACACAACATGTTAAATACTTATTACTTTAAAAGTGTAATTTTTTATATAGATAATGTCACCACAGGGACCGGGAAATTACATCAGAGATGTAAAAGAAATGGCCAGGAAGGTGTATAGAGACTACGTACGCAATATGAGAAGGAATGGCAACATTAAAGACACTGTGGCCGAACTCTTGGAAACTTTTAGAAGTTCCGAGACTTTGCAACATACTTGCTTTGAACTTCATATCAGAAAAAACCTTGATTCAGCTAAAAAAGCTGCGAAAAAGGTTGCCATTTTCAGTGAAACGCTGGAATCAGTAAGGATTGTTGGAGAGGTCTTCAATGAAGCTGGTGCTCCAAATGAGTATATCCAGGAATATATTGCTCAGGCTACTGCGTTTTGTAATCGCAGAGCATTGGAAGGGTAAGGATTGTACTAATAAACCGTTTAGTTATGATGCGTATGCAACATGGATTTTAAAAAGAAATTTTAATGTTCCTTTTCCGCAGGAGGACTAACAGCTCTTCTCAAAAACGTAGTGCTGCAGCAGCTAATTTAAACCAGCCTGAGGCAGGTCCTTCAAGAAGGATGAGGAATCATCAACCAGCCACTAGCTCTTCAACGGAAGTAAGTAAAAATAATACTTGAGTTGAAATGAAATTGTGGGCGGTTTGATGATGATCACAATAATAATATTAATCTGCTTGGTTTTAGGATGTGAATGGGTCGAATTTCGCTCCCGCTCAATGCACGAGGTCAAAGGTGGCCGCTAGGAAGGCTACTGCTACGGAAAGGAATGAGCGTGTCGAAGTAGAAGCAGAGCGTCAAAGACGTGATGAGTCGGATAGCGATAGTGACTGATTCGTTTTTTTTTCACTACGTAATATGAAGAAGCTTTATCAAACACTTGTTTTTCTTGATTTATACTTACTCCAGTTCCTTATTACAAATGTAGTGTGATCTCCCGTAAACGTAATAATTTAGGTTAGATATTTACATTATAGTTGGTTGGATTAAATTTATATTTTGTATTTATTATAGTAAAAGTATTAGAGTTTAATAGTAATAGTCTATCTAGTTCTAAGAATAAATCAATTTTTGGCAGTAATGTAACAACGATATTTGAGAGTTCTTTAACTAAACATTTTTGTACATGCATAATTATTAAGAAGGTTTTGTGTAAATTTTGAAAAGGCAAGGATCCGAATAAAATGCGATAATGATATAAATTATTTTCAAGCGAGATATACTTTCAGCACTTGTTACATTCTTGACAAAATCAAACATTCTTATCAAGCCAGACACTTAGTTGCAACAAATCGGGACCAGGCGTGCATGCTCATTTTGAAGAAACACGTGCAGCGACTGCCACCAGAGTCCATATGAATAGTTTTTAATTCGCAGAAATACCAAAAAGGAAGTGTCAAAGTTTAAGTGCGTCGTCTGTTTAAAATCTTTGCAGTCAGCCCGGTCACTTAATTACCACCTGCATACTCACACTGGTGAAAAGCCATACCAGCGTCACGTTTGTGGAAAGCGATTCCGTCACCGATACTCCTTTGCCAATCATTTACCTACCCACACTGGTGAGAAACCATTCGCTTGTCAAATTTGCGGAAAAGGGTTTGCACGTTGAGACGAGCTGTCAAACCACATCCGATTTCACTTGGGAGAAAAATACTTTAATTGTCTCGTTTGTCTGAAGGAATTTTTTCTGATGCTAGTCTCCAGCTTCATAAACAATTAGTTCATAGAATGGGGTTGTTGTACAAATGCGTAATTTGTGACAAAAACTTTAATCTTCTTTATCAGCTCATAAGACGTACAATTAAAATTACCAAGTGTGCTTCCAACCATTCGCATCCCGAAAAATTTTTAACCAACATACGTTAACAAAGCAACAAAAAACGTTTGAGTGCAAAACGTGTTGAAACAAGTTTGCTCGTGCTAACAACTTAAAAACACACGAAATGATTCACGCTGGTGATAAACCCTTTAAATGTGGATCGTGCCCAAAATCGTTTTCCGACAAAGGAAATTTGACTCAGCGTAGGCTTATTCATTCTGAACAAATATGTTTCTGCTGCCCTGTTTGTGACAAGACGTTTTGCGCGAAAGTTTTCTTTAGATTCTGATATGCGAAATCATGCAGGGAAAATTCCATTTTGTTGCGAACACTGTGACCAAAAATTTAAATTCAACTCGAACTTAAATAGACACATTAAAGCTATACATTTGACGGACGTGACAAACTTGAAGTGCGCTATGTGCTTGAAGACATTACAATCAGCATATTCACTTAAAGTTCACACGCGTATTCACACTTGCGAAAAGTCTAGCCAATGTCACGTTTGCGAAAAACGTTTCCTTAAACAAAGTGCTGTTAACAGACATTAACGTACCTACACTGGTGAGAAACCATTCGGCTGTGAAATTTGCGGAAAAGAGTTTGTGGTCACGAGTTGTCAACGCACATCCAGGTCCACCTGGGAGAAAAGTACTACAAATTCCCTGTTTGTCTGAAAGATTTTTTTTCAAATACCGGCTGCGTCTTCACAAACTATCAAATCACGGAACGGGGTTGTTGTTCACATGCGTAATTTGTGACAAAGGCTTCCTTTTTTTAAACGGCTCGAACAATATGTGCTTACACAAACTAGGGAGAAGCCATATACCTGCCGAATTTACGGATCACATTTTGCTCATAAAACTTAGTTGTGAACGACACAAGCAATTGCATGCAAAAACTGAGGAAGCTTTCAAGAGTGCATAATCTGTATTAAAATGGTTTCTACTCTCGGATACGTTTTACAGCATACAAGAACTTATTCTCGTGAGTTCAGTATATTTGTAAATTTTGCGAAGCAACTTTTGGTCGTTCCGCCTAGGTTAGTAAACAAGGAAACAAACACTGTAAAACGCGATTTGAGCATTGAATACTTTTGTCCCTTACTTTTCAAATATCATTTTAAATTTTTGTGTGAAAAAATCATCAAAATGACTTCTGAGCTCATACGGGTATTTCTATCGCAGTGTGTCATGTCCAAAATCGTTTTCCGTAAATGCTATTTATACCAGCATAAGGTTATTCATTCTGGAGAAAAGCGATACCACTGCCCTGTTTGTGACAAGAAGATTACACAAAAGGCTCATTCAAACTCCCATTTACTAATTCACACTGGCAAAAGGCCGATTAGTTGCGAACACTGCAATCCAAAATTTAAACAAGGATCAAATTTATAAACCCACGTCAAAGCTGTACATTTTGGGGAAGTGTCAAAGTCTAAAAGCGTCGTGTGTTTCAAAACTTTACAGTCGGTCCAGTCTCTTAATAATCACATGCATACACACACTGGAGAAAAGCCACACCAGTGTCGCGTTTGCGGAAAGCGATTCCGTCAACAAAATACCGAGTCCACTTGGGAGAAAAGTACTTCAAATGTCCTGTTTGTCGAAAGGAATTGGTTTTAAAGCCTGGTTTCCAGCTTCATAAACAATCTATTCATGGAACAGGGCTTAAGCACACATGCATTATTTGTGACAAAAGCTTCCACCTTCTTCATTGGCTCCAAAGACATGTCCATCAACATACCAGAGAGAAACCATATAGCTGCCGAGTTTGTGGAGCAGAGTTTGATGAAAAGGGTAATGCAAATAAACACAAGCAAATGCATTAAAATTCTGAGAAACGTTTCAAATGTATTATGATAATGCCATTATCTGCCTGAAAAGGTTTGCTACAGTCTGATATCTTTTGGACCACACTCAAACTCAAACTCATTTTTGTGTAAATTCTGTGACGAAGCTTTTCGTGTTCGGTCTGCAGTTGGTAAACGTGAAAGAAAATGCTGCAAAATAAAGCATTGTATTATTTTATTTTAAATTTGTTTTCAAAAAATTTTATGTCTTAATCATTTTGTATTTTTAATCTATGAGTTTCCTACGTATTTATAAGTGGATGCATATTATGCTAATTTGATGCCTCGTATATACCAGTAATTCGATTTATTGTTGAAGGCTTTCATGTAGCTCCATTAAACTTTTTTTAATGTGTGAATTTCTTTAAAAAGTTCAGTGCATTTGGATTTATCACAACTGTACAGTTAAAAATATGTAATTCACAAGCTTGAATTTTTTATATTAATTAATTCGTAACAATAAAACACTTAAGCATGCCTTAATGATTTTGAATGGAAACAAATCATTGACAAATCCATCCTGTATCAATTTATTAATCACGATTTTTTCTTTTCAGCTAACCTTTGATTTTTCGAAGTTTATGCATCTCAACAACAAAACCAGTGACGTCCAATTCTTCGCGGGCCATCGACATTAAGTGTTGTTAAATATTGTATCCAGTATGCGGTTCATTGAAATAAAACATGTTTGTATACCCTAAAATATGAATAAACTGCTAATAAACGGGCACTTGCTTTTACTAAAAATGAAGTTTTCTAGAATTAAAGTATGGAGTTTTCATCTGGAAATTATAGGCAAGAAACGCCTCAGTTGTCCACGTAAGTCATTGCTGGAGTCATTGAAATCGGTTTCTCTAATACAGATAATCCACAGAAATTGTTATATTCTTCATTTTATAAATATTTAGGAATCCCAGTGGGTGGTTTGAAGATTCGAATTTTTTCAGGACAATTTAATCGTTAATCTATACCTATTTTACGTAAGAAGCCGCTGGAGTCGTTGGAAAACCAATCCAGCAAATGCAAAACGTTGTTAAAAACAATCCTGGTTATTGAGGCCCTTTTTTTATAATAGGTTATACAATAAAACCAGCAATAATTTGGAACCAACTAGTTTTGCCAATAATTAGAGCAAAATAACGGAGTACTTGATATGGAAACCTGTAAACAATTACGCCTTCAAATGTTTGTCAACTAATTCGGGTAAAAAACGTTTGGCCAACCAAACTAAAACTCATCGCAGTGTGCGCACATAATTTATTGCAACATATTATATTGCCATGAACTCATATCAAAATGGATTATAAGCAAACGCAAATGGAACCCAGAAAATAACGTTTTTGAGGTGGACAAAGCCTACATGAGCTGTTACAGAGAACGGGCACTATAGTCGTTTCCATTCGCACTGCAAGGTCCTTTTTGCAATTAAGGAATACAAGCTTATGAAGTCTTTGCTATGAAATAGACTAGACCGTTTTCCGGACTCGGAACATTAGTTAGTATTTTGTTGAAACCAAATGTCCCCAAATCATTCTACACAAAAGAGTTATGGTTTAACTTTCTGGCGAATACCGCGGATTTTCGTTTGCCACCCATGCTTGTTCCAAAATGAAACATCACCAGTGTCTAATGTCTAATTACATGAAAATTGAAGACAGGGTGCAAAGCAGTTGATACTTCCAGCTTTTTATAAGGACACTTGTCACGTAAAACCTAACTGGTTGTTACGATTTCATGTTCGAGAGCACCAATACCAAATATGATCCGGAAAGAGCCTGAATTTCGTATGCACAGCCGCTCGTAATTATAAAAACGTTAAGTTGTACACACGAAAGTTAATATTGTTGTATATAGTTTAATTCTCAATCAGCACATCAAAACCCGACATTATGATAACTTTTAGGTACAGACAATGCTACTTCTTCTAAACCGAATAGGAATGAATCATATATTAAATTTACAGATCAGGATATACTGTATTGGAAACAGCAAAGGAAAAAGTGTGCTTCTACATTCAAATACTACGCGTAACTCATGAACAAAGACTAAAATATATGACAAGCTTTTTATGTATATTTTCTAACTCTACTATTTCTGACACTCCCACCTTCGGTCACTGGAACCTAAGAGGTGACCGAATCACCATTCCCATCTTGTAAGGTCTTTGTACTCTTCAATGGCAATTCGCTTCCTCTGTCTGAAACCTCCAGTGGTAAGATGCGTTGAACTGGTCTCACAAACACCCCGTCCGATATCTTCACTTTCACCACACGTGCTGCTCCATCTTTCACGGGATACACCTCCATGATTCTTCCAATCGGCCACATAACTCGTTTGCAGTTATCTAGCTCCACAAGAACCACCTCTCCAACCTGTAGTTTTCTGGAAACACGCTCTCGCCTCATATTCAAGAGTTGGCCAATGTACTCATTTTTAAAACGAGCTCTTAAATCGTCCCTGATGCGCTGTATATACCGAAGCCGTTTGTTCAGCCCTTCACGGTCTACATGTTCCAATTTGGCCAGACTTAGATCCTTGTTTCTCGTAAGAAACATAAACGGGGTCAGAGGTTCCAAGTCATCAGGGTTTTCAGACACATATGTCAGTGGACGTTGATTGACAACCGCTTCAACATCCGTCAGAATTGTTATCAGTTCATGATAATTCAAGATTGCTTGACCCATGACAAGTCGCAAAACGTCCTTCACGACACCGACCATTCTTTCCCACCATCCTCCCCACCAGGGTGCTGCAGGTGGTATAAAGTTCCATTTTATTTCTCGTCCATTATGTCTCTTCAACATTCTTCCAGTCTACTTTCTTCATTTCATTGCTGCATCCCACGAAATTAGTTCCATTGTCAGAAAATATGGTCTTTGGCTTGCCCCTCCGGTTTACAAATCGTCTTAATGCTGATTTAAACCCTGCAGTTGACAATGTGTTCACCAATTCCAGGTGAACAGCTCTATAGACAGCGCAAGTAAAGAGAACAATCCAAATCTTCTGCCGATTTTTAAGCATAAGTGGTCCACATAAATCAACTCCCGTCACCTCAAATGGATAAGCAGCTTCAATTCTATCTAATGGAAGGCTAGCCGGCTCAGGCATTACTTTCTTCGCGTCAAATCGCTGACAGCTAGTGCATTTCCCAATGACTCTCCGAATAACTCTTCTTCCGCTAACAATCCAATATTCTTCCCTAAGTTTTGCTAACAGGAATTGACTCCCACCGTGGCTATTCTCCAGATGGCTTCTCATCACGAGAGCCTCCACAATTAGGCAGTCTGCTGGGAGCAAAATCGGATACTTGAAACCGTCAGGAAAATTGCCATAGCTAAGTCTGCTTCTAATTCTGACCAATCCAGTACTATTCTCTCGGAATGTTTGAAATTTCTTCAACGTTCCCTTGTCCGTCTTCAATTTCAGATCCTGGACAAGCTTCAAAATTGCGTTCTCGCATTGCGACGTCGTTAGAACATCATTGAGTTTGTTAGTTTTCTTGAAATGCTCAATCATCGACTCAAAACTGGAACACTTGCACAGGTCGCTGTACAACTCCGAATCCTTTTCTATCACATTTGACATGGTTGTGAACAAAGCTGTCCTTTCAGCTTCGATTTCATCAGGATCTTCTTGTGCAGAGGACTGGGGCCAACCCGTGCTTTGTAGTTTCAACCACGTTGGGCCCTCCCACCAACGCGTTTTCATTAAATGTGCTATGGAACATCCTCTTGATGGTAAATCCGCCGGGTTATTCTCTCCAGGAATGTGCTTCCATTCACATGTGTTAGACAATTTTCGTATTTCTGCGACCCTGTTCCTTACGAAAACTCCCCAATTCCCATCATTTTGTATCCAATGAAGGGCTGTTGTGGAGTCAGTCCAGAAGTGAGTATCAATATCTTGACAATTCAAACTTTGCTTCACCATTCTTGATAACCGTGCCCCAATTAGGCATGCTAATAACTCTAGGCGCGGAATCGTTACTGACTGAAGAGGTGCTACCCTCGATTTGGCTTGTAATAGTTGAACCGTTACAACGTCTCCCTTTTGAACCTTCAGAAACGCTGCAGCTGCATACGCAATTTTGCTTCCATCAACAAATATATGGAGAGTCCATCCAGAGCGATCTTCATTAGTCCCGGAAATCCATCTTGGTATTCTTACTTTTGAAAGCAATGGCAGTTGTTGCTTCCATTGTA
>JAQGAP010004654.1:0-10115 GCA_034697805.1 Orchesella bifasciata
TGGATTTTGGTTTGGAGTCTCAGCTTAGGCACAGCAGAGAAAACTTACGATGTCTTATTCCAGTGAATCAAACCTTAAACATTGGGACTCTGTGATGATGATTTTTCTTAACTTCTTTCTCCATCTTATTAGCAACTTTTTGCCATCAAGTAAACGCCCATGACAACAAGTATACGTAACGGTGGCATAACATTCATATATAAAGTTAGAGAGTCGGGAAAGGAAAGTTTCTGTTCATTACAATCTAAATTCCCATTCTTCCACTTTCTTACAAGGTTTAGCTCTCATTTTATGAAAGGGAAGAGGAAGTGAGTAGGAAAATGCGTTTTTCCTCTCGTCTGGTTCTGCTGGCTTTCTTCGAATATAGAGCCCAAAAGGGCAGAAAAAACAAGGAGCTTTCTAACAAGCTAAATTATTCTATTTTGTAGCCACACACGACACCACCACCACCTTATTCTTTTAATAGCTGAGTGAGTTGTCGCGTAGACCAGACGAGACTAAACGAAACCACATCATGATCATCATGATCATCACCACCACTACACCTACACCCTTTGCATCTTAATGACTTCCGTGAGCCTGCATAATGATAACAAGAAAGAGAAAGGAAATGGGATGGGATGAGGATCATCAAGTCGTATCGTGTTGTCATTGCGTTGTCTCTTTTTTATATATTTAAGTCGAGATCAAAAATGCATGGGACGAAGAGCAAGCTATTTCACGCGCTGCTCCATTCCATGATCATCTCCCCAGGGACAAAAATTGGAGACAAGAAAAAAGGAAGGGGATGAGATGTTGTGCAATGAGACGAAATCATTTTTTCTACCATCATCATCACCATCACTGCGTATACATCCAACCGTAAACAAATTGATTATGCACGAATGAATTAATCCATCTTCCAAATGTTGTGAACAACTTAATGCAGGGAGCCACGTAACCAGGTTCAACCCGAGCGAACCTGTCTACTGTGTCCTGTCTCAAAATGGAGAAAGGAAACCGAGTTGAATTTTATGGGTTGAGGTACTTTCTCTCGAGTTAGGGTTTAACTTTAAATCATCTTATACACTTTTTTCCTTTTTTCCCGTGAGTTCTGTCTTCTGAAAACGAATGTTCCTTTACGACTGCGTCTGGCAGTAATTACACCTTGCTTTGAAACAGCGAAATTTTGAATATGCATAACCTCTTCACTCTAGAGGCTTTCTTTAAGACTTCCCATTAATTATTGAGGCAAAAAGATCTTATGCTTTCTAATGAGTGAGTGGCTTATTTCTCCAATCTATTGCTCATCATCATCAACATGATCGTCACAAAAAAGCTGTAAAAAGGAAAATGATAAGGCGCCCTTCCATAAACTTTCTGACCTTCACCAGAAGAAAGCTTTCCTATTATTTATTTAGCATGGAATTACTGAAAACACTCTCGTGTTGCTAATACCCTTGGTTTGGAAGAAGCCCTGAGTCTGAATGTCATTGCACCTGCGGTCTTTTATGTAAAATATGATGGGTGGATGCTCCAACAAAAACAAAAAACTCGTATAACAACAGCCGCAACAAATAACCACAAGCTCCTTTCCTTTTTATGAGTTGAGGAGGATCAAGAGATTTTAGCAAAAGTGGAAGCCATAATCATGATGCTGTCAGTGCATTGCTGTGTGTTCATGAGACTAAAACAACAAGTCACGAACATTTTCAGATATGAAAGTATATATACATGTATGCATATTTATTAGTCAAGAAAGTACTTAATTATTTCAAAAAGTTTGATGCGGCGGTGTAAAAAATTAGTAGCAACTAAGCTAAGCAACTATCTATGCTCAACACAACAACCAGCATGGTTCTCCTTGAAAACAGTCATAATAATTTCGAAGCTGCTGGTGGGTTTTCATGTTCTGAGATTTTGTTGCTTTGCATACAAGTCACTTGATCATCATCACCCATAGTTTTTGTCCTTCACATTCACATTCTTATTCATGAGGACAGGATGAACTTGGCCTTTGTTGCGCCCACATTCCAAGTCACAGCTCAACAGCGGAAAATGATGATTTTCAAGATGAACAATAAATTCCTCCTCTCATCATCATAGTCCTCCATTACGGTTTAAAGCAAATGACAATGTGGCATAGATCATGATTATGCTGAGATGAGACGAAGAACACTGTTTGATGCTCCTGATGACGACGACAACAACATGAAACTCATTTCTCTGGGATGAGATTTCTCTCCCCATTTCGGAATTTCAGACATGGTTAGTCCTGCTCACCCTTGTGGAAAATACACTGTCACTTCAAAAATCCTCTGTTTTTACTCATCTTCACAGAGACAAAAAATAACTGGAACCAGACCAACAAAACAAGATGAAGGACACATTCAAATTCAACGTGGAATCGTCTTCATTCCAAAATGGTTACTTGCACATGCATGCTTCTGTTATATTATGTGGTTTTCCAAATACACGCTAAGCTAATGCAAGACAAAAGGATAAAACGTCAGCTACAGGGAGTCATCTTGAGAATGATGAGGGTATTCGAGTTGTCAAAATTGAAGTGTCACCAAGAGCAAACTAAACAATAACATTCCCCGTTTCATACATTACCAAATTAATGCCACGTCAAGCGTAACCAGCAGCAGTTTATTGAAAAGTTCCCTTCCATTTCAACTCGGAATAATTAGCTCGGCCATCTGCGATACCCAACCAAAAGCAATTTTTATCCATGGATAACTATTACTTCATGCACACTTGAAAACCATAAAATTGTCTACAATGCTAAATTAAACTTTGATGTGCCAACATTTTAACCGTTAAATCTTGCGATTAATGCGACAATAAGTTAACAACGTACACTTTCCTTACTAAACTCCAGAAATTAATATTGGAGAATGTGTCATTTCAAAAAGGAAACCACTTAAAGAGGACATTACTTAGCGGCCCAGATTAAAAGTGACAGTTAAAGACGAAAACAAGCTGGACATGTTTTTATGCGCACATATTTTTCTTAGAACACAACTGTCTTGGTTTCCAAAAATGTTGAAGGAGAGATAGTTCCTGTCGTGTCGTGTCTTGTCTCGTAACCTAAAACCACTTTGAAAGTTTGGTTTTACGATTAAGGTAGAGAGGGACACGTCACTTGAACTTAGGAAGGACACAGCACACAATGCGCAAATTGAGTATTATTATAAATCATTGAACGCTTGAGTCGCTTCTTTCTCCGTTTTGTGTCTTCTCTACTTTCAAGAAAAGCTTCTTTCCATCATCGCAGCTTTTGTCCTTCTCTTTTGTGCTTGTTTTTATTAATGTTGAAGTATTTTTGATTGTCATTTGATTAACTACAAAAAACGGTTAACGAGTGGTAGGACAATGCATGAATCACGATTCACCTAAAAATTGTGTGTAGAAATGGATTTTTAGCTAGGCCCATAGTTCGTGCGCAGTTTAGCTTTCACAGAAATAAAAATTGAATCTAATTATTTAGAAACTCGAAGAAACAGCAAGCCTCCTTCCAAAGAATGGACAAGGACGAAAGGCTCTGGAGATAACTAATTGGCCCAAAAATTGTGAGAATTGTTTGAAAGGAAAATCCCTACTGGACGTGGTACTGAAGAAAATATAATTCCGTTGAAAAATCAAGAGTGAAAGGAAGAAAGGTATGAACATAACTAGATAAGTCTTTTTCTTACAATCAGAAAAGGCGAAACTCAATTTGCCATGACCACACAGCAGGTGGTATGTGAGAGAAGAAAGTACACGGTAGGGACTGGGACACAGAATTCCGACTACGACCACACACAATGCATTGTCACTTGTCATGACGAAGAACCCAACAAAACGGAAGAGACATATCTACGTCGTGGCAGCGGATATATACTTTAAATGGAAATCGAATTTGCTCCCGTTTCAATGGTCTTTATTGACGGTATCATTTCCTTTCTCTACTGATTTCCCCAAAGGTAGCTTCATTGCCAACATAGATTCTTTTGAAGAATAAAACTGAATCATCAGTACAAAAAAGGCCAATAAATAATATAAGGTTTAGCGACCAATGTAAAAATGTTGCACACCCCGATAAATATAATGTTGAGCTACAAATTTTTCAGGAAAACAGACAGACATGAAAACCATTCCGATAAAGTAAACATATCCCTCTATGAAAGAAAGGATGCAAGGTCCGAACAGTAAATTTTCTTGTAGATATTTTTTATTTATTGGGTGAGCAAAAACTGAAAACGAAGGAAAGTCAGACAAAAGGATTTATTTTTTTCGCCATTGTCATAGCGATACCACATTTTATAGGCATTCCTATACAAAAGTAAAATAAATAAAAATTCAGTGACGAAAATCATATTTCTTTCCAACTGTACTTCCTTGTCACAGTTGAGCTCTCAATTTTTTTTGCCTAAATGTAAAGAATGGGATGTCGATACTCAACCTTTTTTCCCATAAAAATGTGACATAGAATGGATGTTCAAGGATAAAATATTGAGAAGAATGTTAGGTTTTAAAAGGAAACTCGAAGCAAATCTCAAATGTTCGCATAGACCTAAATCATATTTGGATCCCTACCAACCGACCATTTCGAATTTATCTAACTTTCTCGTAAGCAGGAAAAACTATTTTAATGCATGACATATATATATTATTCATCATCATCATTTATGACACTAACGGATACAAAAAGTACGTGCATTGCCAGACAACTGACTTCTCGTCTGTGGAAAAGGAAAATGTGTAACAACAACAGCAGCTTTATGAATTATCCATCCGCTACTGTACCCTATACGTTGCCCTTTTTAAGATAAAATGATGATGTTGGCACAGCTCTTTGATCTCCGCACTTTTTATATGGATGCTAATCGTGTGTGCGTAGGAATGCTTTGTTGTTTGTCGCTGGAAACCAACAAGCTCAAATCCCGAATTTTTTATTTTGCGAAAGGGACTTGTGTATAATATATTCGTTTGATCTTTGCGGCGAGGTCACTTGGCATTGATATAAGGAGGCCATGTAATATATGTGGAATGCAGTTAGCAGCAATTTATATGTAAAATACCACCTGTGATTAAGATAATGTTTGTAGCAAAACCTTTATTTATTCTATCCTTTATCCATCAAAAAAGTCCA
This sequence comes from Orchesella bifasciata, assembly GCA_034697805.1. Lineage (NCBI taxonomy): Eukaryota > Metazoa > Arthropoda > Collembola > Entomobryomorpha > Orchesellidae > Orchesella > Orchesella bifasciata. Next base: position 5,117 of record JAQGAP010004654.1, read on the forward strand.
ATTTTCTTAAAAGCATTCTCAGTGTTACTGTGTCCAAGCATGCAACTTGAAAGGAAGAAGAAAGAAAGGTGTTGGTTTTGACTCCCTTCGTGTCTCCTTTGTCCTTCACATTATGACTTTGGAGAAGGAGGTGTGCAAGTTATTATCTTTCTTTCTAGTCTTTTCCTTCATACCTGGGCATATACCACCCGTGATGGCCATTAAGACTTTTTTTTTTTCAAAAAAAAAAGGTTGAACAAGGAGAAAAAGTCAAGCTACAGAGCTGCCCATCATCATCATCGTCATCATGAGCTAGCACCTCATCTATTTTCATCTGACCTGAAGAGAAAAGAAGGGCATTTTCTCAGGAAACAGATTGCATGTCATGAGCTCAAGTCAAGTTAAGCTAACGCAGTGCAAGATGTACTAGAATGGGAAATAAAAAAGAAAGGGACGGAAAAAAGATGTCTTAAAACTTTCTCCAAATCACTATCATCATCTCTCACAGACATTACGGTGCACACAGTAAAGGGAAAAGATGAGCTGGTTGATGATCACGATGATGATGATATGTGATCATCACCGTCATCACCAGCATTTCACCAAAAATATTAGCTTGATATAAAACTCCTCCATTTTTTTAATATTAAGTACGTACGGACGAAGATGATGATGTGGTGATGATGTGATCATCTTTATTTCTTAAAAGGAAATATAACAATAACTCACCTATTTTCCGCTCAGCTACCTTTACCAAAATAACAACAAACATGTGTATTTATACTCTTCAACCCCTCATCAAACTTGTTTCCTTTATGATGCTCCATTTTACTTAAAAGAAAACGCAAGAAAAGTTTTCGTTTGCGGCGGTCACATGCTCCCTAATTCTCTACTTGATTTACTCCATTCACTGGAAACTATGAAGTATCAACATCTAAAAAAATTACAGCGTTCTCCCCAAACGTTAAACGTGGCTAATGAAGTATGTGGAGAAACGTAAATTTTTCAAGTAAAAAGTAAACCGGAGTTCCCATCAAATTTCCATGCGTTTAGGTTCTGTACTGTTCTGATCTGTTCTATTTACATTTGCTTTTTAAGAAAGTTTATTTCAATTACACGTGTCATTTCATCTGGTACATAACGGTTTTGATATGATGACGACGATGATGATCTATACAAATCTATTAGAGCTCATAGTTTGCAGGTACATGGGGCATTTGCTAACAGTACCTGATTATATTGAGTAACGACGCCTTTTATTGCAGTCATAGAATCCTCTTGACTAGCAGTTGGTGGGAGATTTGAGTTTGTAGTGTTCGAATAATGGAATAGCATACCGAGAAGAAGTGGATTGCTCTAAAGTTTTAAAATAGTTTTGAGTTGTTCTCTCGTCCAAAGTAAATTCAACATTTTCCCTTGAGTAACCACCCCAACCGTGGTATCATTTGAGTAAGTATTACAAGATTAAGTTTGCCTTAAAGTTTCTTTTTAGTTCATAGAGATAAACTCATGTAGCTCGCTGCATTCCTCCGCTATTAAATTTGTTCCAAACTTAAAACTATCCAGGGACAGAGAGACGGACAACTTTGAAACATAATTTTAACAGTCAATACAAATGGCACAGGTTTCCTGGGAAATGTGTGTGAAGGGACGACATGAAGCAATTTTTATGAGCTCAATAAAAGAAGAGGAACAGGATCCATCCCATATTTTAAACGGTCATTGAATTTCTTTCCTGTATTTTCGTTCTTCACATAGCTCCCACATTCTCTAGTCTTTTGTATTTCTTCATTTATTTCCACATGTCCGGAGCAGAATATAAAGTGAGCACAGGCTCAGGTTTCTCGGTAACACGTCTGGGTAGTGGATCGGAATAAAAAGAGAAAAATTGCACCAAAAGTTTTATCCTCTTTACGCAGAGTGAATGAAAATCAAAGAAATGTACTGGCCTCCTCCCATTATTGCATCATTTTCAGCAATAGTAAACCTCATCATCTTGATCCCATGATTGATTTACCCACACACACACACATTGCAAAAAGGAAGCGGGTATGAGACGCAATTACATTTTGATATGGCACCATAAAAAATCTGATTGGGACAAAACGAACAAGGAATGAGATGATCACGACCCTCTCCCATTTTCCTTTCAAGAGCATTTTAACACCAGGAGAATCATGCTCGGAGCTTTTATTGCGGCTCAATCCTATTTTTATTTGACAATAAGACCCAATACACTTTTATGATGGGAAACGCAACTGAGCCACTCGGTTGTTTTGCCATTGTGGATAATTCTGAAAAACGTTGGGTAATGCCAATAATAATGATGATGATCAAATATATTATGTACTCACGCACACATCATCACCGTCATCTTCCACAAATGTTATTGTGCTTCATCATTTGATTGTAGTCAGCTACTTTAATGGAGGAGCATCGAAAAAGAAAATCGAATGACATAAACATGACATGTGTTGCCCTGTGATGATGAGAGTTTTATTGCATAATAATAATACGCCACAGAGCAACAGCAGTAGAGCAGCAGTCACCACAAAACTTTCTCCATAATCCCGCACGTAATTTTGGATGGGGCAAAAGTGTAATCTCAGTCACGGTGGCCCATTTCCCATCACTTCCGTCACTCTTTCATTTTTATCGTCCCACCGAAAAACATGTTGTAGCAGCCAACTCACAATTTACGGCTCAAAGTGGAATGCCAAATGTGATGGGAGTCATCTCTACATCTACATTGTCTTTTCAGGGTGAAAGGACACATTACCCAAAACAAAGAGTGGGATTTTGGACTGACAAGACAAATGGGCTTGTTTTTTTGTAATCCGCTCTGGTGTTCAGTAAATGGGACGTAATCCCCAAATGCGACCATAGACCTAGACACAATAAAAGTCTTTTTTGGAGACTTGTTTCCTTTTTTATGCTGCCGTGGTTTACTCGGTTTCGGTTATGGAGTGGTTTTTGCGACTCCGCTTCACTCCTTCTGGTTAAGATGTGATTACACGTATTAATGCTCATAAAATCGTCTACTTTCATTGCAGCCGTGGAGGTGTCCATGATACGATACGGTGATAGCCTGAGAGAAAGAGGTGAATGTTATGTTGTTCTGTTATAGAATGATGGCAAAGGCAACAAGGAGAAGAGAACACCAACAACAAGAGTCATTATCCCTCCCAGTGAAATCCACCCACTTTTCCCATTTGCATGCATTCCAATTACCCATTCCGTATTTTGCCTTTGCTCTACGTGCAATGCTCTATTTCTCAGAGAAAAATCTCTCCTCAGGGCCCACCAAACTATACAGTAGCATCACCATTATCATGAGCGAAAGCCAGCTTTCATGGCTCGGGACAAAAAGTGGAGTGAAGAGCGAGGGAAACAAAACACACGTACGTACAAGAAACGAGGACATGGCTCAAACCAACAAAATGCAACATGGCTTGTTCTTCTCTTTACAACTCCATATAGTAATTATTATGCCGAATTCGCCTGCAAATTTTTTATCTGACGGAATTACACTGGTTGCCCAACACAGTTTTTGAAAACCTGTAGGCTTTTTCATGACATTTACCGATGATGATAATAATAATGGGGATGGGAACAATGAGACCTGAGGACGGAAACTTTCCATTCATACTTAGTCGAAGCAAGGTCCTTTTTGTTGGGTTTGCATTTCATAGCATAACCCTAGGTTCGTAGAATGGAAATTGATTACATACAACTTACACTCGAGTGAATATTGTTAATCCCCATTATCCTGAAGCTGTACGCCACGCCAAAGTCAAATTGCCACTATCATCCAACACTCATGTCATATCCATCTCGCTCAATTTCATATGTTCTATTCGGTAACTAGAAACCTTGTCCGCCTCCTCATTGCAAGGCATGTCATGTCAGCTGCACTTGTACCAAACAGGTTTTGAGTGTCCGACTGTCAATCTATTTTTCACTTGGTGCAAATAAAATGGCGAGGTTGCGAATTAAAGTTACGTTTACATTTCTTACAGTTTTTCCAAAAAACGTGGTTTATGTTTATGTACACTAAACTAAACAGTGAAGCGTGTCGCTCCACGCTAATGGAAAATATGTGAAATTTACAGTGCAAACGGGAAAAGCATTTATGTGGTCTCTTGTAAAAAATATAACGCCATGACATTTGTATATCATTGCAGATTCCGTTGGAAAGAACCAGAATAAAAATGATATAAATTTTGTGGGGGCAAAGTGGGAATTGAAAGAATAATGATTCACGAGAGTATACTTTGGTTTCACTTTTTAGTTCGACTCACCAGACGAGAAGTGTGGTGGGAAAGTGAAGTCACGCAGCTCTCACCTCCACCTGAGATGATATGCATGCATACGAAATTATGCAAGTACATTGCATTGCGTTGTCTGTACATCAGCTGCATTTTTAACTGGGTTGGTTGGTTGGTTGGTTATCTGCTTAACGGAAGAGAGGGAAAGTGAGAGTGAAAACAATGGCGAGAGAGCGAGAGATCGTGCGAGGTAAATATCCATGAGAGGTGAGATTATCTCTCCGTTTTACCTCCTTTATAATCCAAACTTTGTTGGTTGGAGTAGTCCTCAGGGAAATTCATCCTCTCCTACTTGCCCCAACTCTCGTGTCCTGACAAATAAGGAGGAGAAGGAGAGACCAAGCCAATGTACTCCTTATAAATAGATTCATTCCTTCCTCGCAAGTTCAGCTGAGAGGAGAAGTTTGTTGGGTAAACAGTGGAGTGGAGCGGAGCAAAGTACTTTTTTATCCGTATTACTGTCACTAGTGACGAGATGCTTGGAGAAATAACAATTTAAATTTAAGGAGCACCAACCACACTTCAGCTTTGTAGCAGCTGAACCACTACTACTTTGGTGGTTTCCATATATGAAAACATTATGCTCCTTTTTAATCCACTGAAAAGTAGATTCAATATATCAGTAAGTTCGAGCCATTTTGGACCAAAAAAAACTCGAGGTCTCCAATGACTATTTTTTACGATGGATAATG
>JAQGAP010004655.1:0-10111 GCA_034697805.1 Orchesella bifasciata
ACACACACACATACACACATGGACAGAGGGACAGAAATACCAAAACGATTAACTACCAACAAGTTGCTAGTTAATAAACGTTTCTTAAGGCTTATATACATTTTATATCGCATTAAACATTAAATGTAGGAGCATCGTAATCGTAAAATGTTGTGCATGCCAGTAAGAAGTTACATTTTAAGATGTGGCAAATGACTAGAAGCTTCAGTGGCCTTTTGTTGCTCGAAGTGTTCACGTCTGTCAGTCCACTACACACTGCCAACTTGATTAATATAATTAATGATTCCACGCAGTAGAGTTTGTGGTCTAGTATGGTTTACGAGGAGCACAGTCGCAAAAATTGGAAGGATAAAAATAATTGCGAAACACGACAATTCGTAACGACGACTTAGCTTGCCCCACGCTCACGCTCTATCCCAATTCTATTTTGCAATTTCCGAGTCTGGAAAAGTTTTTTTTTTAAACGACAATGTTGCATTCCCTGAATAGAGGTCAATCAGTCATGCAGAAGAAATATGAAAGCATCGTGAACATGTTTTGGTTCAAACTGTTTAGTGAGGAGGAGAACCACTCTGATGCCACCAAGTGTCCCATTTGCAGCAGACCTTTGCCAATATCCAGTGTCCAGACAAATGGGGTACTGCTCAAGGACCCATTGCCTTGTACGGATTGCTATAACCGTTTTAAAAGGAGACGGTCCTCTCAACCAAGAATGAGGAGAAATTCGGATTTAGGTAACTGGATAATAAACATATAATAAATATCTGGTAACTGGATAATAAACATCATTATACCTATGATATGATATGATAAGATAAACAAACCAAACCAAACCAAATTCTTACTGTTTATCTAGGCACAATTTCAGAAAACGTTTCTCAAGACTGCAAGTTTGGAACTGATCTCGATTTGTCACGGTGAGAAATAATTGTTTGAAATGTAAAATGGAAGATACCAGTCCAAAAATATGTTGTACACATCATTTTTACTTTTGTTGCGTGTGTGGTCCTCTTCAATGTTTTTTGCTTTGATTTACAGAGAAGTGAGCTGTAATTTCTGCCCTAATCCGATCATTTTACCGTCAGCGAATCTGATTCATCATTTGAAACATCGTCACTCCGCATTCGGATATGACAATGACCAAATCTTCTATGAATTCAGGAATGGATGCGACAGTGAACACTTTGGGCAAAGTAAGACATTTCTAATTTACTCTTCTGTATTCATTTTAATTTGATGTTGCATGTAAAAGTTATGACATCGTTATTCAGGAAGGTAATTTTGACCTTTTTTTATATAAATTTAGACGGAACGTACACGCCAGATTACATTTGTCAAGGTGGACAATACTTCTTTTCTCAGGGATGCAATCAAAACGGTGTTTTTCATGGCTGGGTCTCCATGCTAGCACCAAAGCATGTGGCAAAGGAGTATCTCGCAACTATAATAATTCACTGTCCCAATCCAAAGGTAAAATGTTTTACTGTGTTGAGCACGTGGAACGAATCATTTCTACAACCGTTTGGTAGAAAATGCTTACAAAATGATATTCTACTTTTCATTTCAGTCCCAGTTACCTCTGCATGGACTGTTTAAATTTAAGAAGACGCAAGATCTTCAGTGGACTATTCCGGTTCAAGCTTTTGGGGAGGAGCAGCCCCCGTTGTCGTTGTGTTACTCCATACGCTGGAGCCAGCTAAAACCTTATTTGCAGAAGAATATGAATTTACGAAATGGAATGAAAGTGAAGTATTCATGGAGTACCAGAATTTCAATTTTTAGAGCGTGATTAATTAAACACACTCTTTCATCAGAGTTAAATATGATTGCGTATAGAAAAATACAGTCAACTTTTAACTTGTCTAGTGGATAATTATTTGGTATGTCATAAAGTGAATACATAAATCTAATACACTGTTTAATACCTGTACGTTATATTACCGATTGTAGACTGAAATGTATGTCATATGTTATAGGTAGCTGTACTAATTAATTACAATAATTGTAAAATACAGGGGCGTCAACAGTATATAACATATATACGTGTAACGGTTAAAGCTGTTGTTATCCAAGCAATTTATAGAATAGGTATGCTTGTAGTTTGCAAATAATTTTTACTAATCGTTAGTTCTTATTCAATCAAAAATATCCTATTTGGAAATATAGTGAATGTATTATAGTTATTGAAACCTTTGCCAAAATCAGTCTTGAGAATGGTCGCGTATTTAACTTTTGTATTCGTTGTTCGTAAAAAAGGATTTTAAATACTGATATGCTTGCAAGGTTGGCATAAATGGTTCCTGTTCCTGATAGTAAAGTTATAAGAGTGAGTAGCTATATAATTTTTGACAAGTGTGTCACAATAAAAAAATAACCAATGATAGCGAACATCGTGCCAGTGGCGAGTTGAGACTTTTTGTTTGATCATATTGTTATCTAGAGCAGAAAGTAGCACGGAAGGAAACAGTCTGCAGCATAGGAAATCTAATTTTAGTTTCGCCTGGACCAGAAGAGATAATGTACGTATGTACGTTATGTTCATTATGTATGTCGGTCTACAAAAACGAACCCTTTAAACCCGTCCTTTTAATTTTTAATGGCGAGTCTAAGTGCAAAACGCCGGAGCGTCTGTCGAGTCCCATTCTTTTGTAAATCCATTAATACACCACACAGGCACATAAATCGTTGAATTTCGTCCATTAAAGTTGTATCGTCGTAATGTGGCCTTCGGAGAATGATTTTCAAGAAAACGAAACCGTCAACATTTTTACAGACACTTTTAAATAATTGATTCCAGTGAAAAATACGGGCTGTGGCTGGAAAGCCACAGTCTATCAAGGATGGCTGGAGACAAATGTGACATTGACAGAACAGCCTGTACATCAGAAGAGCAAGTGCGAACAAAGAGGGGATCCGTGTGTTTAAAACCAACACACCATTTCGTGAAACGAAGGTATGCTCTGCCATATTATTGAAAGAAAACTCGTGTACGTAGTACGTATCATCACAGGAAGTTTGACATTTGGGATTCCAGCATCTATAAGGAAAGTGGAGAAAACGGAAACTGTCAAGATTGAAAAAGAGCTAGAAGGCTTTTCCTTTGACTCTGTCACGCCATCCAAAGTTTAAAACAATTTTACCACCAACCAATGGTATTTGGCAGTTTCACGAAATATAATCTAACCTAAACATTTTCCGTTCTTTAATTACACCAAGGTAAATACATTACTGCAAATGACTTATGTTGTATAGCGCAGAATTTAGAAACAAATTATTTTAAAGATTAAACAACCAATAATATTTTATCGTGTTACCCCATCACGAATTTGAATTATACTTGTGACATATAGAATCTATCCGACGAAAGTGCGTCTTAAATATTTTGGAGTAACTCGTTTAAATTGCATAAAAAGATTTTCAATTGTGAAATCTGACTGAAACAAGTTTAACTTTACTATGAAAAATACTTACAACCTTCACCATTGAATATACTGATTGATTACTCGAAGGACTCTCAACCGCAGGTTTTTATGACACGAGCCGCTTTTCGCAATGTAGCCATTACTTCTTCGGAAAAATATAACACATGAATTATGTATTTTCTTTAGAAACCTTTATGCCACAACACAAGTTACATGTAACCACGTGCTCTTGCCTTATACACTCTGTGAGTTCATTCAGACCGTGGTGAGGACAGCATGACCCTTGTTTACAGGTGACATTTGGATTTCTAAATTTTGTTTCGTAAAGTTCATAAAGTACAAAAAAATTAGAAAATTCAAACCCCCCAAAGAAAAGCAAGTAGCTTTTTTATGTCGTTCGTTCTCTGAAATCCCAAGTAAAAACATGGCAGAAAGCAACAAAAATTGCTTGTGGTGTGGTGTATTGTTGTTGACCATCATTCATGCCACAAAAGCGGACGAAGCTGGACACAAGACTCGCTGAAATAAGACATTAAAGGCTTTCAACTTCAGGTACATCGTGTACAAGACATTTGCAGAACAATAATTCACAGAATAATTTAGCTGCAAATGGTCTCTACCATTGGTCTTTGTAGTTGCATTCCAAAAGAGTGTTGTGTTGCACTGCGTGAGTATGTGCTTACCTCAGCCTCTATTGTTACATAAAACACTTCAAGTTTTCTTTCTGGAGTCACCAACTTGGTTGCACTTTTTCAAGTCTTAAAATCCAAATTGAGTTGCTTAAACCTTTGGACAAGACATGGAAAATCATGCAGTTAATACAATAGAAAGAGCTCCCCAGAAGAGGCAGAAGTTGTTTTATGAACCTGTATAAAGCATGCGGGAAGGACTACAATACGACGGCAATAATACAATTCTCTTACCCTTCCAACTGCCTCTCTAGTTGCTCTCCTTGTGTTATCATTTTATCAAGCAACCAATAAAACAAATTCCTGTAATGGCCCTTAACCAGCTTACCTCAACTTGAGCAACTTGAGCTTGTAACTTGAATGCAATGCAGCCACTTTTTTGTTGCTTGTTCCCTGCTTCTCACGATGCACAAACGACGACTAACTTTGGATTTTTGGTTCATTCCTCAATTATCTGAATGCTGTTACATGTTAATACCTAATACCCACAAGGCATAGGAATTCGTGCTAATGCGACAGTATTTCTTCATTACAATCTGGAAAAATGTCCAAGTGTTTTCATGGCTGTTTAGCAAATAAAAATCTCAAAATCCTATTGTGACAGAAAAATTATAATAAGCCTATTACATAATGTCAACCTTCAGCTTTCGAAATGTCTGAAATGTTGGAAAATAACTTCATTCACACTTTCATTCGGCACTGAAATACATGTGGTAGCTTCATATATAGTATAAATGGAGTATTATCTTCTTATCTGACTAATAAGAGTAAATCGGGCTTTCAATGGCTAGGTAAGATTTTTATATTAAAAAAATCTGCTAAATTCGGGTGAGTTAAGTGGATTAAAAAGTTGTTCACTGTATATTTATTTATGACCCGATCCTGTTTACCTCTTCCAGCTTCATGGTTGCAATGAAAAGACACAAAAGTGGTGTTGGTCCTTTCTTAGCGTTTGAGTTTGAGCTCGGTAAAGTGTGATGTAAAGGAATTTGGGATTATTTCTCCGAATCGAGTTTTTCAGAGTTGACCTGGAAGGATTTTAATATGCTTATTCTTAACAGCAACCATTCCCTTATAATTCGAGATGAGTGAATGTGAATGAATATGTATCGAGCTGTCAATGCTGTATATTTATATAATTTACACGATGTTGTGATGTAATATGTAATGCTTACATTTTTAATTAATGAAAGATTATAGAGGTACATATAATCAAATCTTATAACAATCACTTTATGATTTTTAATCAAGAAGCTACGACTGTAAATTTTTAGGCCCGGCTTAAATTTATAATATTAAAATCTAGTTTACATAAAATGTATACTAATCTTTATTCGGATGTACCATAGGTTCTTGATTCGGAATTTTTCTAGTTTAACTTTAATTTACATAGTTAGGTATTTAAACGTGATGACGATTGCAGCAATAAAAATACTTGCATTGGTCAGCAAATAGTTTTTGATCAGTAATGCATTGTTCTTTATCATTGGAAAACTTTGTCCATATTGCCAATGGCTCAGCTCAATCCAGAGATTCAACCGTATGTTTGAACCCGTAGGGAGTTGAACCGGTTCTCCCTCAATACTTTAACAGTTGTCACGGTTAAGTGATAAGGGATAAGGATTTTGCCATTTCTAAAAACTGAAATAAGGAGAAGAACCAACATTTCTGGCTGCTTCGTCCCATTTTTATAGTCTAGTAACAAGGTTAAAGATGGTTCGCAATAAGGCAGCTTTCCATGGCGTACGTCATCAACGTCAAACACAAGCAACACTAGGTCATGAATCAGATTCATCAAGATATTCAGCGCGTTTTGTCCACAATCTGCCTCCTCATGCCACTCTCATTGATGTTGGAGAAAGCACTACAGTATCTGCAGGTTCCTTTCTCGTTTGTGGAAAACCTATTGTGGACGGAATTCGAGTTTACACATGGATCACCGCTGTAAGTACACCTTTAAGTAAATCCAGCCTGTTTAGCGTTTGAATTTAAATAAATAAAAAACTTTTCTTAAATAGGCAACTGCGTTTCTAGGATTTATGTGTTCGGGGTTTTTGATACATCATTTAAATACAGTGCCCAAGTATGTAGCAGGTACTAACGTATACAAAGTGAGCATTTGTGCAGTAAACATGTTTGGGGCAATAGCAAGAATATGAACTAAAACTAATTTATTCACCCATTGTCCCAATGCCAATTTAGGTGAAAACAAAGGTGAAACCGCATTTGTGATCGTATTTGTTTCTTGCTCTGTCTGGTTTGCTTTATCTGTGATACTTCTATTTACCGGAGTTTTACATGTAAGATGTTGTGACTATATAAATTAAATTTCTTAAAGGTTCTAGTCCTCATGTTTCTTTTTGCTTTTGTTGAAAGGAAGATCGTCGATTGTGTATAACATGGATTGCTGCAATGGCTATCCTAATCGCTGTGTGGATGGGGTTTCTATTGGCGTCAATTATCGACTCGACAGTTGAGACAATCGCTGTTAGTGCTGTAGTTATATTTACCCTGTATTATGGACATGGGATTTGGGTTGTGATTCACTTTATACAATGGATCAATGAAAAGAAACGAATTCCCGTCACTCAAAATTCCGAGAGACCTAGTTTTGCAAGTCTAATCCGTTACCATCCACAGCACCCTACTAAGCCAGTTCATACGCGACCCGGCTCGATAAGCTCAAATATTTCCAGCAGCAGACCATCATCCAGACCATCGAGTAGAAATGTAAGCTTTCAGGGTAGACCCCACGGTCACCACCAACGTGCCTCAGACGGGTATCGAATGGTATTGAATATATGAAAGTGTGAAAACGTGACTTGGCAATAATTCGATTAATGTTATCTGATTAAGAGAGTTGAAATACCATTAATTATGATTTTTGCTTTTATTTTGCTACTGACATTTTTTTCTCAAAAAAATCGATTAAACAAACTTATTATCAACGGGAAATGTTTTCAATTCGCCAATATTTGGATGCGTCCAATACATTTTTTCGTAGAACAATAACTAGATAATTACAAAATTTTTATCTAACAAAACCTAATTAGAGTCCTTTACAGTAAGCTACAACTCTTGCAACACCTCCTGTTCCATTGGTCTTGATGGGCAGCACAAACAAGTGAAGATTACATTGATGATGAGAAACGGCATTCATTTTCCTTACGAGATAATCCAAGTTGGCAACATTTTCAATTGTGTATGCTTGATTTAGCATTAAAGTTGTGTGGCATATATGATTGTTTCCCTGGACGTTCCCAACATCCGCCGATGCTGTGTCTATCCCAACAGCAACAACGCGACGATTCGTCAATAACCATTTAGCAGCGTCTCCGGATACCCCTAAAATATTGTATTCTTGGGATAATTTGCACTGTATAACATTTAAAATGGGAGTCTTCTTATCCTAAATTTACCTGGAAAGTTTTGTGTCACTATTCCTCCATCAGACCTCGTTCCCAAATATTTCAGCTTATCCGGCCAAAACCGTGACCATCCAGTACGTACTAAAGCAATCCCTCCGATTGGTATAGTTCCATGTTTAGCCTCATGTTCAAGAATGTGACTAACTTCTAGTGCATATTTATCTGGACGACTTAATGCAAACACGTGGCGTTCTACATCAATAACTGCTGCTGGAACATCAGTCAGTCGCTCAATTGGAATTTCACTTAGCTTCCATCCAACGGGATTGAAATGGAATGGAGCATCAACGTGAGTACCTATGATCATAGAGTCATCAAACACGTGAATAGTTAGGCTTATAAATGTAACAAATACAGTGGATTTTTTTCTAATTCGCTCTACTTTCATTAAGTAATAGTTAACCTACCTCCATGCTCGCCCATACAAAAGGAAAACATAGCAAGCCTGTCGTAATTAATCGAAATGAGATATTTTATTAAAATTTTCATTGAAAATTTGAAAAGTATAGTTTAAAAATTAATATTATACGCCCACAATATTTGAGCTTACCAGTATGGATTTCCGGCATCTGTGTGATTGAAACCGGCTACATCGGTCATCAAATCATAGTCAAATCGTTGACCCGGATAGAAGATGGTGCTGTCGTCATTTGTGTAACTTAGATCAATATATTCGGGTTTGTCCGAAAGGTATGCAGAGGAAAATGAACTACGGAAAACTTGCAATAAAAGTAAAAAATGGACTGGAAATGCACTATGTGCATGAGCTGCAGTTTTTGTTAACAGTGCCATTATGCTCGTTATCTTCTAAATTGTTAAAGTTTCAAATTATTTGTCTTTAGCAGACTGATTTTTACTTGTGGCACAAATGCCTTCTAGATTTGTTCTGATACAAATAACCTACATGAGAAATGAGAATGTCTCCATAAATAATACGTACCTAAATTGTACTAAATGAATTAACAAGGATGCATACATATATCATATATACGTTTTAAACCCAATCATGCATTGGAAAACAACCTACATGAAGTGACAGAAAGCAAATTTCGATTAAACGACAAAGGCATATGACATGTGAGAAATAAATGACCACCTCAAAATTTCAATAACACATTCCATTCATAGCTTCGTTTGCGTGGTTCCAAGCACCTTGAAGTCAAGTCAGTCAAGTACAGTATACGTACACGGTTATCCGATTGGTTAGGACTAATTGGAGCTAATAAGAGAAAAAATGCATACTAGTACCTACATACTTCATAATTACTTCAGCTAAGATCATACAAAAACTACTGTATTATATAGATTATAAATGGATTCAGGGTAAGAAATGCAGCACTTAAAGTTTTAATATGGGGAATAACCTTTAACATTTCCGTCAAGTACGTTCATCTGAATTTCATAGCAATCATAACAAGAAGACGCATTAATAAAACGTTGAAAAATCGAAAAACAATTTTGATTAGAAAAAGTAGAAGGTATTGACGGAAGACGGGAAACGAGGAAGTAAACAACTTTTGACGCAACACATTGCCAGCAATCGTCATTCTCATACTCATCAAATGTACCTCAAGTATATAGTCTTCATAACAAGTACATTTTCCCATTTGATTTGAACCTCCTTCGACTAAATGAAGACACGGTGCACTCATGAAGAAAGGAAACAGGAAAGGAGAAGGGGAAAGTAAGTTTTGATTTAATCTCCCTACTCCTTTCACGTTGTTCATCTTGATGAACAAGTAACTACACCCATCCTAGCGATGACAATGACGATGATGCAATGTGATTCGAAATATGATGTTCCTTTCATCCTCGAGGCTACAATATAATACGGAAAATGAAAATTGCTCTTCGCTTATCCAAAAGCTAAAACAAATACAAGCTCTCAGTAAATAAAACACTGCAAGAGATCTCAATAATATGAACATGAACCCCACTCACGCACAAGCTTAACCAAACCACAGCACGGACACAGAGATGGAGTTATGGGATGTGAGCTCCTATTAGTGTTTTCAATGTTGCAACATTTTTACTTTAATTTAGTCAACATTTGAAGATTGTTGGGTCCATTTCCTTTCTTGCTTGCTCATGTTATTTCCTAATACTTTCCTCATTTCCTCAGCATGCACGAAGAAAGGTCTACACTAATTTTGAGTTGGTTCGTTGTTTGACAATTTACAATTTCATTAAAAGTCGAAATGCCCCAAAAGGGTACATGGGAAGTTTATGTAATACCTGTTTCTTACTTCCGTTCCATGTTTATTCTCATAATCGTTCGTCTTGAAACTCGTACACACAATGCCATTTCATTTCAACATAGTGGATACGGAAGAAGAAGCACAACCTCCACATGTGGATTTTGCTCGGGTTTTGATCCCGATTTCGAAACGAAACACAAAATAATACTGAATTTTGGAAGCTCATACTATACAACATGAGTACTAAGCATATAATTATGGTCCTTATTTCAAAGAAAGTTATTTCATCTTCCTTCTACAGTCAGCATTCAGGATCCAAATTTGCATCCCCGGGATCCAAATTAGCATCCCTCGAAAGGATCCAAATTTGCATC
>JAQGAP010004656.1:0-10111 GCA_034697805.1 Orchesella bifasciata
GGATTGAACCTGCTCCCATTCGGACACACCGCAACGCAGGGCTGAACCTTGCACGTTGCGCCACGCGCTCCTCCTCTGGCTTTTCAGTAAATGAATCTAATGTCATTGTCGTTTTAGGTTGAAATTTCATGTAAAAACGCTGAAATATCTGATTCTGCTTTGCATGATCATGAATGTCATGTAATGGATGTCATAATGTGAAAGCTTAATTTGTTAATTTTTAATGTAAATGAGCACTTGATTCTAACACTGTTAGCTGTGGCTGTATTAGAATGGCATGACGACGTTCGTGAAAATTCAAAATTTTATGCACCATTACAAATCACAGGCGAAAAAAAAATAGCTCCAAAAACTTTCAGTTTATTCATGTCATTTGTTAAAAACAGTACTCATTCAAATAGTTTATTTATAAGGCGTTGTCAAAGTGTTTATTTTGATACATTCAGAGTTTATTTTGATACATTCAGAGTTTAATACTGCTAAATACATAGGTTGAGCAAATTAACTTGGAATAGTGTGCTAAATACATTTTAGCAACTAGAAATTCCAACAGTTTTAACTCAATAAAAATCGTTGCGCGAAAGTTAACTGATATTGTAAATCCAATTTAGCAAATCGAATCGTGCTAAGCACATTGTACTGCATAAATGCTACAATGCCCGAATCTTCCGATGAAGAACTTGATGCTCAACAGCGACCAAATTTAGGTTGGAACCAATCCATTTTCAATAATTTCAGTTTTAAATTAGTAAAAACTCAAGGTGTTGTCGTACATTGAAAACACCTTGCAAGCAAAATTCTTAACCTTAACAAAATAATGTTTATCTTAAAATTTGAAAACTTACAGTGTACTTGCCTTCTTGCTAACAATAGTAAATATTGAATTTGTATATTTTACCTAAAACTACAAAGTCTATGTAAAAGAAATATTTGCACAAATCTCTGAACATTTTATAAATTAAATATTTACTTACAAACTGAGTATGTGTGAACTACACACGTATGTACATTATTCGACGTATATCTACAATAATTTCCTGAAGGAAATCCCAGGAAAACCAGTCAAGGTTTTCATAGTAATTTCACTAATGATTAAGACAATGACAGCCACACTTCCAAAACTTAACATAACACTGACCTAATACAATAACTTTCGTGTTGATATTTTGTATCTAAAGCTTATTTTGCACTTCTAGACAGAGATTTTCGTTTACAGAAGTTACCATTAAGCTTTACAACCAAAATTTAAAAACAAACCAACAGATACGAATTAATTTCAGAAGATTATGGAATACCATATTAATCTGCTAATTTTGCATTTAAGTGCGAGCACATAAAAAACACCTTATTAAAAAACTTCTTGCGGAAGCGATGGAGTATTTGATACAATTCTCATAGCGACACTCAGTTTTATATTCCATTGTTTCTGCTTAAAACATACATGCGAAATTTAAGGATGCCATGGGATGCACTTACATTAGAGCACCACCGAATTTAGTTTAGATATTTTTAAAAACTCTTTATCAAATAAACAGGTTCTAACGATTTGAATTTCCTTACTACTCCACCTTAGCAGGTACTAAGCACTAACTCGGAATATCAAGCCATCAAATCGTGATGATACCTTCACATGACCAAATCAGAGTCAAGTGTTTTATGACACGTGTTCAACAAAGAAAACTAAACCTAGTTCTGAAGAAATAAAAATGTTGCTTGTCTGATAGATATAGACGAAATTAAATACTAAACCTATTCAACGCAACTAATTTGCAACTACTGACACAGAATTATATTAATGTATGTTGGTTAGCCTCTAATAACTTGAAAGTCCAGAAAGCAACAGTTTGGCGTCTTTTCACCAACACACATGTTGCAGCGCTTTCTTAAGTCTGTAAAAACGAATTCACGAGTCGAACCAAAAATATTATCACATTCCATTGAATCCAGCATTGTCACAAAAAGACTTCTCTGTTAAATAACTGGCCAGAGAACACTAGTTTTTAATTTCTACTTTCTGTATTTCAATAAATGTTGAATATTTGCGTATTTTATAATAAGGAAACCCAATTCCAAGTTATCGAGTCGCGATTTGTTTGAACAACCTTTAACACCTGGCGTTATGTAAATACTTATTGGATTATTCAATGTACAGTTGGAATTTATATCTCCAAAAAGTCCTTCTCATTTAGTTTCTTGATATACTGAAAATTAACACTTCAACGGGAAAACACAAATTTCCATGCACTCTTGCATTTACGGTGGTACTAGATATCTGCTTATGATTCTATATGTCTGTGAACTTCTATTTTTCAAATATTGAAATGAATCACTTCCTATGATATTTATTAACATTGTAGTTGCAAGCATCTTTAAACCAAAAATCCTATGACAGTACTAAAATTATTGTTTAAATATTTTTTGTTTGGTGACTATGCTTGAGATTTTTGACATCCGGAAACCAAATCTTGAAATAACAACATGGAAATTATCACGAGGAAACCTTTATAAATACACGATTCTTAAATAAACCAGTGTGTTATGATACTGCTGTTATATTATTGCGAGGATGGTATTTGCGGTTAATGTGAAACGCTACAGTTCCCATCAAATGCCAACAACTGTCTCTACTGATTGATTACCCAATTTATTTGAAAAACGTCAACTTTCTTGTGTGTACCTTCCACAGAAAGCCGTTCTGAGCAGCATATTTTTACTTAAATGTGCCTTCATAAACCTTCCTTTTAGCAACAATACATTGTATTTTAAGTGTCTATTGCAGTCTAACTACGCACTACCTGACGCTTGATGTATTACCTCACGCTGATGTGTAGATGTCAATTTATTTATCTTTCCCATGCAGCATGAGATTTTTACTGATTGACTACAGTACCTGCTTATCTTAGCAGTAAAGCTTTGGCCTATGAGGTGCCAAGGGAACTAAATTAAGTATTTAGCGTAATTCTTTAATTTACATTCAAAGTTGTAATTACTTAAACGTACAAATCTTATATTCACTTTAATTGTTCGAAAAAGTTGATAAGTTCTTGAATTGGAAAATATGAAAGCGATTAGTCTGTCTCTAAACAATGCTGCCATATTCGAAAAATGGAAATATACGATTCCTATAATTTCAAGACAAAACATCTATTTTATCACGCCGGCAAAAATTATCACTGTTATATGTTTTTCTTGCCGTGATGGAATGTCGGATATGTATAGATTGTCAAGTATTTCACCTTAAATACGACAAAAAAAAACTTAATAACAATAACAAGGCTAGTAGTCTTTAAATTTCTTCTTAATCTGTTTGTTGTGGGTTGAATAACCACGCATGTAAACTACTCCAAACAGTTCTTGTTAAAATTCTAACCGCTGTTGAACTAAGCGATTAACTAAATGGTTTAAAAAGATATCTACACTTAGTTGTATGTACGCAAAACCTTGGTAATGAGTAAAACCGTAAGCCTATTCAGAAATATAATTTTCGTGAAAATAAATCGAAACCTAATGTATTGCCTGAATGCTTATTGCAGTCTATGAGTCACCAAATACAATGTAATTCAACTTCAACCTTTTTTAGTAGTTTTCACGCGATTGCAAATTTAACTGGCTAAAACAAATACCCTAGTGTAGAATAAATCTAATAAAATTTTACACAAATACCACTGCAGATGCAATTACTTCCACATCGTTAGTAAAACTCTCCAGAGCTGCCACCAGGAACAATATAACGATGAAATTTTAGGACGAATCCGGTTTCCTGCTCTCCGTTCCAATAATTATAGTTACACCAGATGCAGATCGTTTCCATTGTTGACCAGTTTTTAGGTGGCCAAAATCTGTCAATAAACAAATGACAAAATATTCGTTAAGAGATTCGACTGAATTAAAAGGTTTGTTATGAGAACCTAATTTTCTCAAAAATAAGATTCCGTTAATGTCTACGAACTAGGTTTAAATGCGTTGGCTTCACTGTCAAATTACAAACACAAATTCCTTACTAACACTGATTTTTTAAATTGCTCGCTAGTGCTCTTGAAATTTCTGATATAAATTGTTCAAATAATGATTGTGCTTACCATTTTATAAAATATCCCAGGTTACCCCTCCATATTTTGCATTGAAATACTGAAGAAAAGCTGGTTTTGTCCTCCAGTGTAATGGTAACTCACTGGACTCCATCGATTTTCATCACCGGTTCTTTAGGAAACATGTTTTGAAACTGAAATAGACAAGCATAAATAACCGTTAAAATTAGTTTTTTCGTCCTGCACTGATAACAATTTTGTGGCTGCAAAACCGTATTTGGACGTGATACGTGTTAACGTACGATTATTAAGAATACTAGCTTGTGACATTAAAAAATATAATACTTATTATAATAATTACTTATATTACCTAGAAAAATTATAAAGCAGGCAAGTAACTACGATTGTTTGTGTTCGTAAAACACGTAACTGCTGTTTACTTTATGAATTACAGGAGACTTCTCCTTACTGGAAGGCGTACTAAATGCAGCAACAACTTTGTACGTACAAAAGAAAGGCTGACTGCGCTCCTTGAAGTTTGAGTTGGAAGTGAATGTTGCCTTTGAGCAACAAGCTCTGAGTTCCAAAATTAAAAACTATCGTGAAAGTACTTAAAAGTACCTTTAGTTGATTTTGGACATTAAAGAGATAGTATATGAGTTCTTTAAAGTAAGGTGAACATGCATTCTGAGAAAAGATTAAAAAAGGGTCTCAGTTAAAAATATATGCACAGTCCCAAGCACAATGGAAACTCAAGGTATCGCCCTACAAGTTTGATGAAGACTATGTATGCAGAACAGTTCGGGTGAAACTGATAAGCCTTTTTCATGCCATTGTAGTTTTCAACATTTTTATGTACCTACTATGTGCATTTGAAGGGCTTATGTGTATGCGGTACAATGCAAATTTAACATTGGGTTGAAATCCCCAATATTTTAAGTTGTAAAAAGCGAATGAGGTCCTCACATATCCATACGTATTTTATTGTTCATTTACCATGAAAAATGAGTTCTAGTTCTAACCTATTTTCAGCAGCCCAGCAGAATATTGTGGAATCATCAGAATCATCGTCGTTAGAAAATTGAAAAAGGAAGGTACTACAGACTTCGTTAAACATTAAGACAAGAACGTATTTGACATATAGGCTAAGGTTCCGTTTAAATATTTTTAGTCTGCTTGCTGGTAATTGTAACCCAAATATTAGGCAGGCTCACAAGTCCATAGATCTTTTACACAAAATCATCATTCCCTCAGGTCGGATGAAATATCATACATATTCCTGCATTTGAGATTGAGGGTTAGCGGAATAATATTCTTGTTAAAAATATGAATGCAGCTAACCTTGGTTGATATTTATGCTTCAAAATATTTTTTGGCTTCTGCTACATGTTGACGAGATTTTTTGATTCATATTTATTCCACAATCCGATATATCAGAACTCTTTTTCTTGGAAAAGACGTGATATTGAAGGATGCATTGTACAAGGATGCTTTGCATGCAATGCCAATAAGCAGTGACAATGAATTTACACACGTTTTAAACTCAAAGGATGAATTAAATTTCCCTGCATTTGAAGGAGCCAACATTAGCCCAAAATATATTATGAAATTCTGGAACATTGCAACAGTCGAGATTTATTTATCGCAGGTTGCATGAAAAGATACTGAAGCACAGTTTCAATTTAAAACCACGTAGAGGGATCAACATAAATACATAAATTTTAGTCATTTTTGAAAATCAAAAAATTGCATTGCATCCTTTTTATTCATTTTTCAAGAAGAGCAACATAAGAATTATAAAATTTGTATTGGCTTTCAAAAGTGGATAAATTTTTGGATTTATTTGAATACGAAATCCCACTCAGACATTGTGTCTTACATTTTAACTTATCTGACGGAAACGTGCTTGCATTAGATTTTCGCATTAGGCTGAAATACCTTTCCCTTGAAGCTTATACAGTTTATACAACTGTTCTTTATCAAGTCTGCGTTTTTTCAAGAAACCAATGAATCCGAAGCCTTTTCGCGGTAATGTAACATATTAAATCTAAATATTCGCTATCATAAATTTTTGGAACGAATAAGGTAGCAACGTAGCCTTTAGGTAAACTGCTAGGCTTGCAGTTACTAACCGGGGACTGCATTTCATTCATTTTCACGCATTTGATGTAGCTGAAGTCTAGTCTGCAGACCTGAAGTTTTCTATGAAATTAAAGCACGCTATGGTGAAATTGCTTTATGGCAAGTTGCACAAAAACCATGAAACAGAGAAAGAAATATAAACAAAACTGGATTAAAACTGGAAGAAATTTTTAAAGAATAATTCATTTTGTTGTACTTATAATGGGCGTGCAATGTACATTTTTTGGAGTAAACGTTTAATAAAATTATTCCAGGAAGCAACAGTGCACCTGTTCTGGGTGCCAGACAATATTCGCAGTTGTACCTTCATGCAAATTAAAAGCGCAAGTAAAACAATGTATGGAAAATTGTTCAACCTTCATTATTTTTTAAAAAATAAAAATTCCAATCTGCGTTAAATAATTAAAATGATGAATACAAGATTTTATCTGCTCACCCATTAGCATATTTAAGGTTTTGTGAATTTAAATGTTGCTATCGATTGGTCTTATGATCACATCCAATCACAATGCTTAAGATCAGCAAATAGATGACG
The DNA here is from genome assembly GCA_034697805.1 of Orchesella bifasciata. Taxonomy (NCBI): domain Eukaryota; kingdom Metazoa; phylum Arthropoda; class Collembola; order Entomobryomorpha; family Orchesellidae; genus Orchesella; species Orchesella bifasciata. Next base: position 6,706 of record JAQGAP010004656.1, read on the forward strand.
ATAATTTCGGTTTCATTATGCGTACGTGTGTTTATATTTTCAGGTTGTTGAAAATTCTCACTAAGAAATTTCCATTATGATTTTAGGTGAATATCCAAATGTATCATTCATAAAAAAGCAGGAAACTGAGCAAACGCTTGTTAATAAATACCCCAGACAGAACTTGGTCTATGAGTTGGCACAACACTTATTCGCGTTATTGTAGTGGTCCAAACCGTTCCACCAGCTAATTAAAAAGCACAAGTAACTTGTTTGGGGGAGGTAAAAATTGCAGAGAATTCACTATTCGTTCTTTAGGAGGAATTTCATTTAACGGAATTAACGTTGCACTGTGCCCAGTACTAACTTAGTTCACATAAATATCATTGGCGCATTTCCTCAAGTATCGGATGTGGAACATTTCTTTGACACTTTGCATGTTCAAGTGAATGTGTAATGGTTTTGAAATAACTGTTTGTACCATTGACTAGAAATCAAAGCACACTTTCCAGCGCAATTAAGTTACAGTAGGTGTGGGTTTTGTTCATTTCGTGTTCATTAAAAAGCCAATTCTTTCATGAATGGAGCCAATTCACTATTCTGAACATACAGCGGGAAGTAAAATTGTAATAGCTTGAGTGCGAATCCCGCAGTTTTGAATCAGTCTTTTAGATATCGACTCAAGTGTCATTGTTATCCTTTGATGAAATTTCCCATAAAAATACTAAAATTTCTGATTCTGCTTTGTATGGTCATGAATGTTATAGTAATGGATGTCATAATGGGATAACTTAAAGTATTTGTTTTTAATTTAAATGTTCCATTGATTGTAACACTACTTAGCAGTATAGAATGGTATGAAGGCGTTCTTGAAAATTAAAAATTTATGTACCATTATAATGGAACATAAAATTCATGCATTACAAGAGAGAGAAAAATTGTTCCAAAACATTTCAATTTATTCATGTCATTATAAACAGTACTCGTTGCAACACATTATTTATAAGGCGTAGTCATTTACTTTGGTACATTCGGAGCTTAATACCGATAAATTAACTAGACTAATTACCTTGGAATAGGGTGTTAAATACATTTTAGCAACTGACAATCCCAGCATTCTTCAGCTTTGGAAAAATCTCTTAGAGTTCAACAGTGCGCGAACATTGACTGCCATCGTAAATTAAATTTAGATACTCGAATCCTACTAAGCACATTGTAAGCGTAAGGTATACTTTTAATATTATCAACCCTAGTTTAGAATCAGATGCATTACTGATACTAGCTAGAGGATTTAGCCTGAAAACCATATATTATTGCCAGTGGCAAAAATTTATTGCACATACTTTTTATTAGTGTCATGAAGATGCTTAAAATTAGGTTGAACCAATCCAAATTCAATAATTTCAGTTTTAAAACAGTAGAAAATTAAGGTGTTGTCGTGCATTGACAACACCTTGGATGCAAAAGTATAAAAAATGCTAATCTAAAGTGTACTTGCCGTCTTGCTAACAATAGTAAATACTGAATTTGTTTATTCTACCTGAAATATTATAAATTGCAAATGGAAGAAATATTTACACGATCTTTAAATGTTTTAATAATTAAACGTTTATTTTCGAACTGATAAACAGAGTTTAGTTAATAATAGAACTACTTATGTACATTAATGTATAATTATTATGTACTTGATTTTCCAGAATGAACTCCCTAAGGAACCAGTGAAGGTTCTTAATACTAATTGGACCGATGATCAAGGCAGTGAGAGCCTCATTTCCAAAATAAAGCATAACACTGACCAATTACAATAATATTTGTGTTGATTTTTTTGTCTAAAGCTTATTAGGCATTTCTAGACAGACGTTCTTGTTTACAGAAGTTACCATTAAGCTTTACAACAAGCATTACAAAGATGAGTAAACAGAAACGACGTCATCTTAGAGGATTAAAAGGAATAGCATATTAAACTGCTAATTTTGCATTAAAGCACGAGCACATTAAAAAAGTTTCAGTACAATACTGAGCAAATAACTAGCTCTATTGAAAAAGAACTAAAGAATTATCATAGCGAAACTCCATGTTATATACCATTGCTTCTGCTTAAAATATAGATGTGGATTTTCAGGATTTATGTCGTGTGATGCATTTACCTTAAAGCACCACCGAATTTTAATTTGGATATTTTAAAAACTCTTTGTAAAAAAATATATTCAATCGATTTTAATTTCCCTACTAACAAGTTTAGAAGGTAGTAAGCACTAATTCTGGCAGTGCTTATAGCTCAATTTTGTTGTCGATTTCACAGGTTTTACAAGATTTTACAAACGCCTGCAAAATATTTGAGAATGATACCGAGCTTTCTTATCGTAGTAATGCCTTCAAATAACCGAATCAGAGTCAAGCATGTTTACGATAACGCAATGATGCAACGAAGAAAATTGGGCATAGTATTGTAAGAATGAAAAATTGTTAGTTTCATATGCATTGAATATTTGGAAGTTAAATACTAACACAATTCAACATGTCTTATTTGTTACAAAAGTCATAGAATAACTTTAAAGTCCCAAAAGCAACAATTAGGTGTCTTTTTGTCAAGTAATTTGCTGTGCAGCTTTCTAAAGTCTGTAAAAACGAATTCACAAACCGCATTTATATAGTTATATGCATAGGATTTCATTCACTATGGAATATTTGCGTATTTTACATTAAACACAAGTCTAATTAGAAGAGGCAGCGGAACGGAGGTGTGTAAGCACTCCGGCAGAAGTAGTGTGGCCGAATGGACTGTTGGGGTTCGATTCTCGGCAGTGGGGCTTGGTTTTCCTCAATATAATAAAAGCGTTTCTTAATATCATGTTGCTAATAAAATTGAGTTTTTCCCAACCCCCCACCCCTCTTGCGAGCATTGCACACGAATGGCTCATAGTTAAGGACAAAGGTTAAGTTTGTAATTGTTTGACAATAATAAAGATGAGATGGCTGTGGCCGCGACTCGTCCGAATAAACTCACTTTTTTAAACACAAGTCTAATTTGCTAAAATGAATTTTACTATAAATTACATATGAATGGCTACAATATCTGGTTACATTGGCAGTCAAGTTTTTATTTATGATTAGCCTTGTCAATAAATTATCTATTTCCCGTACTAAATTTATTGACGAAAGCAGTTGCTACTCAACGATAACAACGTAGTTGCATATACATGGCTGCAGAATCTTTTTTTACCGCATTTAACATAGGTTAAATGGCTTGAGCCTCGTATCTTCCCGTTTTTAGCTTAAATTTAAAAAAAACTCATGTTTTGGCAATCGCATTAATTCTTGAATACAATGCTATAGGAAAGCGTTTGAACTTGGCATGCATTTAACGCAGTGCTGTAAAATATAAATGAGCCTCATATCAAAATTAGAAATGTGCCTCATGATACTT
>JAQGAP010004657.1:0-10110 GCA_034697805.1 Orchesella bifasciata
GGAGGAGATGAGAAAAAAGAGTTTTGTTGCAAATAATTATTTCATTGCAGTTTTATGTACACTTTGCATTTTGCAGGTGTGTACTTAATAGTAAGCACCTTTTATGAGAGTCAAGAGTAGTTACATCGTAAATCCCATTGGATTGCATAGTATTGTATTGCATGACGGGTTATGTTATAAAAATCCTGTATTAATTACATAGGAATAAGCGTACCAACCGACCGTATAAATATCCATTTCACATTTTTAATTCATGGGACTAATGGCAAAGTCGTAATGCTATCGATTGCAAGTGTTACTTACAAAAAGGTACAAAATGTATGTAGCCCACTGATTGTGAACAAATTAGAAAGCATGTTTCCGCAGGGTTGCCGATTTTGAATTGAGTCTTTTCATTCAATTCGAATTCTAAAGTGTTGTTCAGCTCTAATTTGCACTGGTTTCGTACAATTTTGTCATTTGAGAACTTTTTAAGCTCATTTTTGAATGGAGTCGTGTAGCTTTTCATCCTGTTGTTACGAATTAGCTATTATTAAACTTTGAGCTCATTTTTGGTTTGACAAAAATGGTTCACAAATTTGAAATGTCGGCAATTGAAAATTATATCGTGATCGTATTTTTGTGAGTTGAGCAGGTAGGTAAATATTCGTGAACACCAACAAGATGCACATAAAAATATGCCTAAGAATTTTTAGGTATGTATTGTTATTTCAATAATCAGTATTATCATCCCTTCAAACTGCGTCGTAATTATGTGCTCGTGTAGCTTCTTTCAACTTTAGCGAACCATGTAATTCGGTACAAATATAAATGATTTTTTAGCTAATAACTTATAATGCGATTATAACAAGATGATGATGATGATACGATATGATGCGATACAAGGACTCGTGAAGTAAGTGAAGGATTATATAGAAAAGTATACTTTGTAAGGTTTATGCACGTAATATGCAAAAGTAGAAAAGCATAAGGCACAATTTCTAGTAACAAAGTTCACTCGATTTTTGGATGTCTATTGACTTGACTCTTCCTTTAATTTTTTAATATGATGAGAAAATATTTTTTGAAAGGGAGAAATCATGCCTCAGTTGAAAATTTAATAATAATACGATTTTGGGTTAATCGCATATTTCTGGGATACAAATGTCGTGTTTCGTTTCTTTTTCTTACAAAAAGCGACCTCATCACGAACTGTGATTTTAGTGTAGTATGACGCTCAAATGTTTTGTTGCTGCATCTATATAATATATTACAATTGTAGATTCTCATTGCATAGATTTCCGTAGAAAGTTGTACAGATATGTATATCATTTTCGTTGCAAAAGTTATTTAGGGGTTAATCAAATGACCTTTAAAGATGAAATTAAGAATGTAACAGAGTGCAACAAGCAAAGCTTTTATAACTCCATTACGATTTGTACAGCACAAACTCAAATGCAACATGTCATACACAATTTTAATATGTAACGCAACTTGCTTTTTTGCATTGGATGAATCAAAGGCTTACATTCTACAGAGCATGATTGGCAATGAACAATCCAAGAAAACTGAGGATGCTTCATAAATTAATAAAAAACACAACGTGATGTGACGCAGTTAACCTTTCGTAAGCAGAAGAAGACGAAACGTACATATACTCTTGGTTTAGAGACAGTCTAATATCGCGAATGTACTGTAAGATGACAAACTGCCCCAGTTCCCACACACTTTAATCGTTTTTCCATACTAAACAAGAGATTTTCCCACGGAGTGACCTCCCCTTTCAGTAGTATGCGTAATATTAAATGAATTACATCAGATAATACTTACTTTTCTAAGCATGCGTGTCTACACCTGTCTACAAGTAAAAATGCAAACTCCAATAATATTTTACCATATTTTTGCATTGAGGAATAATAAACTTTATTTGAAAATTCTGAATTTGCTTATAAACAATGAAGATTGAGTGACAAATACGCAATATTTTCACTAGTCGTCTGTGCCCTAATGAAATTTTTGTTCAACAGTGCATTCTAGCCATAAGATATTTGCGGTTGTCATTGCTCGTCATTTTCAAAAAGTTACTAGAAAGCGTTCAAATCTCATTTAAAAAGGTGGACAAATGCGTGCGATTCAATTGTATGTGGTTAGTATGTTTTGCTGACGTATCAATCCATTCACATCATATTATGTCCATTTTGTGATGCTTCTAAACCAAATTACATGCCTTAGCCAATTCTAATTCTTGTAGGTATTGGTGGGTGTAGTGGAACTATAAAGTAAAGACATCCTTTTGCTTTTCCTCAATTTAAAAAACCCCTTGCAACTTGTATTGCATAATAGCAATTTATAGCCGCAGCCGGCCAGATTGCGTTGGAATTGGAATCACTCCATTTTCCCTCTACTTCGACCTTGAAACTTAAAAGAACTGCTGTAATTTGGACTATATATTCGCATGCAACATAATATGATGAAATGGCGTAAAAAGTACAATTTATTGTACTATCAAGTTTATATTTCAACTTCGTCAATGTAGGAATCCTTTAGTTTCAAGCAACGTCGATTGCTACATTTTTCTAATTTGTAGTAATTAGTACTGTCAGTAGGTGCCGTTTTGCTGTGATGGGAGGTATGATCCACGTTGGGAATATATAGTATTATTGATTTGCGATGACTTCTCTCGATAACCACAGCATACCTTATAAGGTAAGTAAAGTTACAATAACCTTGAGTTTTGGCCGAGAAATGCATTCTGCACTTTTATGTACAATTGATTTAAACACATGAATTCATTGATTTAGTAAGTGAAAAGATCACGTCTCCACATTCCGTGAACATGTTATAGCCTTCATCCTGGCCAATGCAAAAGTTTCATTATAAACCATTTATTTCCCATGCAACTTTCTAAATAAACGCATCAAATCAAAGCAAAGCACAAAATCCAGAGCTCATGTGGATAGGAACACGAAGATGACCACTTGACAATCCACAAATAGAAGATGCATTCTGTACTCATGCACTCAAGCTTGAAAGTGCATCAGAAGCTTAACCTTTAACAAGCCATGAAAACCTGTTTCCAACCACGATTTTGTCCATACATCCTTGGACTGCTAGCAAATGGTAGTTCAGCTCTCGTTCATATGCATTTCCACTTAAACTACGTAATGAAAGTCAGAAGAGTCACTTTTATGAATAACACAAGGGTATTCTCACTGCATTCCAAATGCAGAACAGACCATCACAAAAAAGTCAACATCAACGGATGGACACATGGTAATGTTATGCATTGACCATGCAGAGATTCTCAAGGTAAAGATGCTCGAAAGTTTTATTACTGTCATGATTTCATCCATATCCATACGTGACCACATCACCACAGGTTTACATAAGTAGGTATTAAGTAGCTATGTAATCTGCTCTCCAGTTGGTTTAGATTTGGTTGTGTGTCATTCGCATCTGGATAGTTGCATACACAGTATAACATTCACCAGGAGAGCCAACAAATAAGAAGTTGAGAATCCGAAATCCATGACATAATCATGATTCCTCTCCGAAGTTTTGTAGTGAACTCCTCAGGGAAATTTCTATCATCCCTCCCGAGACACGTTCCAAAATACTATGAAAAGTCAATATTTTCCAAAACTCCTGCATATCATGAACAAGTTTTCAATCCAGCAAGACTGGCTTCAACAACTTCCAGTCGGATGATGGGAGGGCAGTTGCCAGCCGGTCGGAAAAGAGCTAAACGTGGAGAGTTTTCACCGGTGGACGGATCGGACATATCATTTTTCAGTAATTTGTTGGGCAAACACAGGGTGCTCACGAATGAGTCGGAAATTGAAGGATATAATGTTGACTGGTTGAAAGCGATCAAAGGTAAAAATATACGCTGATTCAAATTCAAACACAGCAACATTCTAATATTTACAGTTTTTTGTAAATTCTGATGAAACGAATGTCAACTATAGGACAAAGTCGTTTGGTATTACGACCAAAGAATACAAGTGAAGTGAGTATGATCATGGCTTACTGCTTCGAGAGAAATTTGGCAGTAGTTCCACAGGGAGGAAATACTGGCATTGCTGGAGGGGGAATTGCAGTTCATGACGAAATTGTTATTAGCACCTCATTGATGAACCAAATTGAAGAGGTGGATGAATGGTCTGGTAGGTCATTCGGTTTAATTGGAAGATGAAAACTCAATCTTCCATACATTAAAATAATTTCAATTTTTATGTATTTTAATTTAGGTATTCTCGTTTGTCAATCCGGCTGCGTCCTTGAGAATCTCAATGAGCACTTGGCTCAATACGATCTCATCGTCCCTCTTGATCTCGGTGCTAAAGAAAGTTGTCAAATTGGGGGCAACGTCAGCACAAACGCTGGAGGTCTTCGTGTTCTCCGTTATGGTAGCTTACACTCAAGTGTTGTTGGATGTGAAGTTGTGAGTAAAGCCGTAATAATTTAAAAGAATGAAAAATATGATATTTCCCATATTATGATGGTGATCCATTTTCAAGGTTCTCGCAGACGGAACCATCCTGGATTGCATGAACACAATGAAAAAAGACAACACAGGCTACCACCTCAAACATTTATTCATTGGGAGTGAGGGGACTTTAGGAATAGTGACAAAAGTTGCGATCCAGTGTCCACCAAAACCCAAAGCTGTCAACTTGGCATTTGTTGGTAAATAATTGAAAGTGACGTCTTATAAGACAACCCAGCATATAAACTATTGTGCTAATATGACCTTGTTCTTCTTTTTTTAAATAGGAGTCAATAATTTCCAAAATGTTTTGGAAACGTTTCGCCTAGCTAAGCGAGATCTGGGTGAAATATTATCCGCATGCGAATACCTGGATGATGAAACACTCTCTGCAGTATTTGAGAATTTGCAGATGAAATCCCCTATAGAGAGCTCCTTCCCGTTTTACATGATGATTGAGACGTCAGGCTCAAATGGGAAGCATGATGAGGAAAAGCTGAGCATGTTTTTGGAGAAGGCAATGTCCAAAGGGTTTGTGGCTGATGGAACGATTGCATCACAACCTAGTCACATAAAGGTATGCAACTTTGCACATTTCATTTCAAGGACGTTTCCCTCAAATTACCTAAATTTGCAATGTACACGCAATCTAGAATATCTGGAGCATCCGAGAACGATTCCCCGAGGCCCTCATGAAAGACGGTCATTTAACCGTTTATGATTTCTCAATTCCCCTTGAAAGCTTCCATGAAATGGTGGAGGAAACTCGGGGGCATCTTGGCCCACTGGCTAAGCGCGTCACTGGATTTGGTCATTTAGGTATGATCCTCCCCTAATCCAACAAATTATCCTTGTTTCTTCAAACAAGATGGTTATTGCTTTATTAATGAATGATATTTCAGGCGATGGAAATCTCCACCTTAACGTGACCATGGATGAATTCAACCCCGCCACTTTGGCCAAAGCAGAACCCTTCGTGTACAACTGGGTTTCTCAGAGAAAAGGAAGTATTAGCTCGGAACACGGTCTTGGCTCCATTAAACGAGACTATATCTACCATTCCAAATCCCCGCAAGCTGTTTATTACATGCGAGAACTGAAGAAGCTTATGGATCCAAAGGGAATACTTAATCCATATAAAGTCATCCCACACACTTGAAACTGATAGGAAATAGGACGGAAACTTAAGACAGGAGAGCAAATATGTTTATTGGAAAGTTTACTCCAAAAAACTTTTTCTATTATCATCCACATTACAAGGCATTTGATTGATTTATCATTAAAACCTCTTTAGAGGAAGACTTGACGGCAAAAACTTGTTAGTTTATAATAGGTTTTTGTATGAAAATGGGGTAAAATGAGATGAGGCAGTAAATACTCAGAAGTTGATGATTAAGTTAGTGTTTTTATTATATTAAGACGGTTGACTAATTGATTTTAGTTTTTAAATAATAAAAAGTTAAGTTAGTGAACTGCTAATACAAATATTATAGGGCACGTGCGAATTTTCTCGTGAAACAAACAATACAATACAAACTAATTTGTAAAAGTGCAATAATTTGTTAAGTTGTTAGTGACTGATTATCTACATTTAATAATGTTAATTTGTTAGTAAAGACTGACTTAGAGCAGCACTTCTTCTGCAGAGAAGACTGCGAATTCAATTCCGATTCCGAGCATTACCGATTCCATTATTTGCCATACCCGTAATGTCGATGCCCATATCCACCATGCCCTGGAAATGGATCAAGATTCCATTAAAATGTCATTGGAACACTTGATTCGATTAATTTTTATTATTCCATACCTCTGCCACCTCCGCCACCACCACCACCATGCCCTGAAAATGAATCGAGATTTCGAAATTGCATTAAAATTTCATTGGAACACTTTTGTTTTGATTTAGTAAACAAAAAATTTTACCGTAGCCTCCATAGTGCCGTCTATATCCTGGCTCAGCAGACACGTAGGTGACTCCAAGGCAAGCGAAGATAGCGACGAGGAGGAGAAGGGCGACCAACTTGGCGTACATTTTTCAAAGTTTCTTGGAAATGAAGCTGAAGGCTACAAATAGAATTTTCAAAGAAATTTTACTTTCTGAGAAGTGGTTATATTTGTTTGTTTGTTTGGATTGGTGAAGCTGTACTTGAACTGATGTCGTTTTCAAATTTTTCTTGAGTATTTATAGGCCCTTGGCTTAGGCTCCTGAAACAGAGTTGATATCCCTGCATCAAAGTGTCTCCAACCAAGAAAGTAAGGAGGGATTGCGTAGTGGCTAATTTTTTTCGTAAAAATGTGCATATTTGGCATTTGCTCGCAGTGCATTAAAATGCATACATTAATTTGCCGTAAGTTTGTGAAAGGCTCTCTCGAGTGTCACATCATTGACGATGCTCTCTTGTGGACATGGATCACTTAATCGGAACGATCTCAAGAGTTACAATCCAATGAACCATTTTTTTACAAAACATACAATCATCCATATCCACTCGTAGCCGAAAATCAATCCATGTCTCCTTGATTCGTTCATTGATCTCGAAATCGACTCGCCTCTACACCATCTACATCGAGTTTCAATTTTTTCTCTTATGACAGCAGCCCATCATTCATCTTCATTGGGGGAAAAATGATCGTAGAGCAAGTGCATAAACGACTTTATCACATGAAGGCATCAACACACTCTTCTGAGTTAAACCCAGTTTGAAATTCTTTAAGATCAATTTTAAAGACTAGTAGTCTTGTAAAGTGGTTTGGTTTTCACAGATATTTAATCCAGCATGAAGCTACCTTATGAAGCATGACCATTTGCAGACGCTTAACCTAGCACAACTTCAAGTTTTGTTCGTGCCACAATAAAACTCAACACGATCAAATCAATCGTTTACCTCCTTTCTGATTGTGAGCTAAAATGTAGGCGTCGTATCGATTTCGTTTTCGTGTGCCATTTTTAATAAGCCTACTCATGCCATGTTCTATTTTTGTGTAGAATGCTGTCCATTTTTTGTACTTACGTCTCGACGTATTCAATCATTCACTGGCTTTTTATGAAAGTGAAATGATGCTGAATAGTCTGTTTATTGGATGTATTATGATCCCATTGGCCATTATGCAATCATGTTGGTAGTGAAATTGAAAACTGATGGCTTTATTCAACTCGACATCGTTAGTGGCTCATGACAAAAGTTCAAGTTGTCTATTTTATTATTATCGTTCTGCGTTTTCATTTTATTGAATACGTAAGAAATATTTCAAGGAATATTATCCTGCTCTTGAATAAAGTACATAAGTTATTTTGAGATCACAAAATGAAACTAGTTCTCGTCGGCACAGCTCCCATTTTCCCTTTCTTCACCGGAGCAGCACTCTGCTTGGGCTGGATGGACTGCTTAAACTTTTTCTCCCGAACTCTCAGTCTCTTTTTAAGCTTCTCATACCACGTAAGAGGTTGACAAGTTGCTTGATCACTACATTCCTGATCGGCTCTCACGGGTGGTATATAGCTCGTAGCGTGGAGTAGTCCCCTCGTTTCATCCAAGTAGGAGTAGTGGCTGTCGACGAAATGGGAGATTTCATTCAGTCTTGCCTTGTTCCGTTCATATTCATTTCTGAGAAGAAGAGAATTCAAGATGATTAGATAAATATTCTTCGTCATTTCTACAATTAAATTAGTATTTTGATAGTTACACAGAAAGTCCTATAGAGAAATCATCCTGCCACTTTTTCACTCTCTGACAAATTTGATCCTCTTTCCCATCAACAACGCTGACATGGTGGTCATGCGACATTTGGATGCAGTTTGTCAAAGCGTCTTTATCACTTACGAGCTAAATTCGTCATGAAACTGATCATTTATGTGACTGATGGTCGAATTAAAATGATATTATTTTATCCACCCACGCATATTTGATGCTTACATGGTGCAATTCTTCAGGGATGTTGGTGTCACTCAGTCGAAACTCACCGTATGTGACAAGAGCCTCTTGAAGCCGTCCATTCAGCTGCTGCTCCACTTCCCGAAGACTCCCACATTGCCCCCTCAGTTGCTCTAACCAGTTGGTTATGATTTCTCGAATTGATCTGTCCAATATGTCATTTACGTCCTAAAATTGGGAGGAAGAAAATGATGAAGCAGGACATTCTTATGGACAAATAATATTTTGACGCAAAATAATTCATTTTTACTTCCATCTGCTCATTGAAATCCATCTCGTGATGGATGAGCATGAACCAAATGTCATGGAGTCGCTTCACATAGTCTCGCATCAGGGAGTCAAGATGACTTTCAAATTCGGGGAATTCAGGGGGCAGCTCGTGAGCTAGTCCATTTTGGACACGGCGCTCATTATCCTCGATTAAGCCGACGAGGAGGCGAATGTCCTTCAGAGTTTGTCGCCCGTATTCCACAAACTCTTCTGTGAGGCTGGAATTTAATAAATAAATATGAGACATGTGAATTGTGAAGTGATACTCAATAGTACTTCACAAATTCATAGCAAAATTGATGCTTTATGTCGTTGTTTTCAAGTTGACCGTGCTTACTCATTTCCGGGTTTTTGTACTTTCTCTATCTCTTCACTAATTGCAATGTTGTAGGCACGAATCTCATTTTGACGCTGCTCATGTGCTCTCATGCCCTTCTCGAAAATATCGTTGGTGGCTCGACGAAATAGTTCCTTGTACCTAAAAAGGATTCATTATGCAATGAATGGAGTTTCAAGAATATATAGGTGTTTAAAACACTTGAATACTCACATCACTTGGATGTCCTCCGTGTCACCGAGTTGCAGAAGGACTTTGCCCTCCGTGTCAGTTTCATACAGTAAATTCCAAAATTCATCCTCCTGCAGACCATCCACGAATGCTTCTTTGTGGAGGAGTTTCACCTCCAGTTCGGCTTCAACTATGGATGCTCTACGAACCAGTTTGTCTTCCGTTGCTGCGTATTTGTCTACCTGAAGTCTGAAATTATAATTCACTAGTCTAAGAAAGTATTGCTGAGAAATCTATAGTGTATCAATATTATAAAAAATACAATATACTTATGTTTGACGTTGGCAATGTCTTTCTCCGCTTTGGGCACAATAATATGGTCAATCAAATCAATGTGGGAGTTATATGCAACAAAATAGTGAATAAAATCCGGGTCCATTGCAACAGGGTTCCCCTGCAAGCTTACCGATCTCAATCGGATTAGTCGGCGTAAATAACGAAGCTATTTAAGTAAACAAAAAGTCATTATGGTTTAAAAATACTAAATTAATTTTTTATAAATCCCCTACATTTTCAAGGTTGTCCAGCTTATTCGTTGAAATATGAAACATTTGAAGTCTCAAATTATTATCCAGGTTTTCCAGTGTTTTCACAAAATTTCGGTGGAGGTTGAGAACTTCGAGTTTTGTTAGTTTCTCCAATCCCTCAATCTTCTTGATGGAGTTGAATGATAAGTCGAGCCAAACGAGATTTACGAGCACATCCAAGTTTTGAATTCTTTTGATGACATTGTTGCACAGTTGAAGCTTTGTGAGGTTTGTGAGCTGATTGAGGTTGGCTATCTCGGAGATGGATCTGTACTCCATTTTGAGGTAGGTGACCATTTTGATATCTAATTTGACCATTCTCGCATATTTCCCCTCGTCCCCACT
>JAQGAP010004658.1:0-10107 GCA_034697805.1 Orchesella bifasciata
TACTCGAATTGTATAGAAAGTACATCATCAACCTGTAAATATGCATTTATAACGAAAAATCGATTCATTACATGGGCCGGATACGTTGCAAGATCTTACTGCATTTTGGAAGGTAGCTAAATTTAGCTACTCGGTAGCTATATTTGGCTATCCAAACGGTAGCTATATTTAGCTACCCGGTAGCTATATTTGCCTGCCTTGCTCCAACTGGCGGTAGACATTCCTAAATGTACGGGGTGAGCGGTAAGTAAACGTATTAAATTTTTTAAATAAAAGAGAACACATCCGCGGTTTATCCAAACCCGCAAGTATGCGCATGACTCAAAGTTTGTTATGCAATAAAAAACCGTCATAACCATTATGAGATAGACACAACCTGAAAAATCTGATTACGATTAATAAGTACGTAAGTCATTGTTTTCGTTTCAGCGTTGTTCGGGAAAACTATTGAAAAACTCCACGCCATCTAGCAATGAGCTGATTGTCAGCAAGGGCTTAAGCTGTGTCTCAACTTCTAGAACTCAACGGTAAGCCTTAACAGTTACAGTAACTACGAAGCGCTAATAAATATTTAATGCACCAGGATATGGAATGAATCAGCAAAAAATTATGGTGTGCAAAGCAAGACTCGATATTATTTTCACATGTATTTTACATTTTGTATTTGTAATAACACAATCAGGACTACAGCCTGTGGGTGATTGTAGTAGGGTAGTATTATTAGATACTGTACTTAACCCTACATTCGTACGCATATAGCAAAACGAATGTAGATTCTAAACATATATTTGTTTGCAATCACGCCGAAATAAATCACGTCTAACTACACACTTGGTAAGGCCACTCCTGCATCTTTTATGTAAGAAACAGCCAAGTAAAGTATGAATCCGAGGCACTATCATGTATGTAATATTAATATGTTTAGCATTAGTGGTATGCTTGTATCGTACATCATGAACAAAAAGAAGCAGTATGAAAATCACAATGAGTTGATTTGATTATGATTTACCTGTACCAAATCTGAAGATGGGAGGAGCATTCGTTTTGCATGCATATACACACAAAGAAGAAAATTAACAGTACGTGTAACGAAATCTCGCAGTATTAGTTAGCTGACGTGTCGTTTAACTATAATAAAAAGGAGACGGAAGTAATCCGCCGTCATTCACAATCTATTCCGACGTGGTGGTGGTTGACAGCTTGCTGACTAGCAAGGAAAAGATGGAATCTGTTTGAAAATATCCTTTCCGTCAGGTAAATAATTTTTAATATTCAAATAATTTGAAGTCGTTCATAAAACGGATAATGTATTTATTTGGGTTCTACGATTTAAAATTATAATACCTGTGGGGTTTATAAAACAGTAATTTGGGGGGCTCAACTTTAAATAGCACTTTTATTTACCAGACGGCTATGTCGAAAGCCATATGGCATGAAACTTTATTGCCTTGAAGTTTATTCAAGTCTTTTTTGGTTTAAGGCTCAGCAACCTCCTTTAACTAAGGATGACCTCCTCATTTCCCCCAGCTCAGTGAGAGAACTGTCAATTTCTAGACCTCATGGTCTGTCATCATATTTTTGAAGTGAGCAGCCGTATGGGTAAGCTAAGTATAAAAATGTATTACACAAGGCTGGTTTTTCCTTGCGCAGTACTTGATAACGAGTGCAAATTTCTTGTTAACCCAACGCAGAAGATATTTTTTGTTTTAAACACTTCAAAATCAAACTCTAAACAAACGATGGAAGAGTACTTCAAAAGCCGTTGGAATTTGGTAAACCAAGCCGATGGTTCTTCATCCCCGTTTGAAATCAAGGTATTGAAAATTTAATTTCTAAAATCAATGTTTGTAATATACAAGCGAGTTTTCTAACCGGCATTTTATTGTTCATTGCAGATAATTTACAAACATAAGTTGAGTTTGGCAACATGCCAACTTATCAAAATTACACAAGAAGTGGCTTCCATTCTCCTTGTTTCAGGTGAATAGTTAACAGACACAATGCTAAGTACTACAAAATATTCTATTGCAAACCTAGCTGCAGAAAATTTACGAAATTAATTTCTAAATTTAAAGGAAACTGAATTTTCTACTTCAACTCTTTTGATAGTTCCTTGAACAACAGCTGTCCATAGATGATTCCAAGCTAAATTAGCTGTACAAGTTGCTCCTCGGTCTTTCCAATGGATAGAGAAATACAGCAAATAACCTATCGCTATGCTTTTACACATTGGTCAATGATAGCCCTTTTATGAAATGACCTAACCATGAAATTGTCCCTTAAAATCTGAAAGCTTCAAATGAGAGATGAAGGACATCAACAAACCCAATCGTAAGTTATATCAATATCAGTGCTTAAATGGAACAAGAAAATGCGACCCTGCTTTTGGCATCATTTATTTATATTCTCGTGTTTCTGAATTGTTTCTCAGGGAGCCAGTTTATTACTTTCACTTCCGGTTTTCGTCGTATACCTTCCATCCATATGTCGACTATATTTCTGCGTGATTCCGATGTGAAGAGGAAATAACTACGTCATCAACGTCCAAGCCACTGAAACGGAATCATCTCTGCATCTAGAATCCTGCGAAGTCAGTTGAGATAAGAGGTGAGTAGAAGTTTCTTGTGCATAATTCATGTAAAGCTTGCTTGCTAACAGGTGTTTAATATCTTATTCAGGAACCAAGGCAACTCAACTAGCAAACCTTTTTGAGATGATGATAGGATGATATGCTTTTCTATAAGTTTTCAAACGAAAAAGAAACAAGTAACAGTTTGCATTATGCTTTTCAGTAGAGAGTATATTTTCTTAGCGAGTTAAAGTGGTTGGAAATGTATCCTATGATCATTTTACTTTTAATGTTGTAATGGTGCCATCATAAAACTTCTTATTGTCGTACGGGAAACATTTGAAAGCAATGGTTCATCAGTCAACTTAAGAAATGGAAGTCACATTAAGTCATTTAATGTGAAAGCCGTCATTTTGGTTGATCATCATGTCCGCATCATGATGGGTAAATATACAAAAACGTGTGGTTCAAACTCATGCTTACTCATGTTTGAGATCTTCGAATGGCAAATATCGTGTCTTGATTGGTTACTTTTAAAGTTAACAAAATTGTACGATAAATAGGAATAGATACTCCTTTTTAAGTCCATTAAGCGTAAAGCACAAAAATCCTAGTGGGTTTCTTGATCACAAGGCCTTGCTGCAACGTTTACGTATTGTGTTAAAGTCTGCATTCCCTGGTTCTTAAAGGCATAACTCCAGTGATTTTACTCAAAAATTAAGTAGTGTATCAAAATAAACACAAAATAATGTATTTTAGTAAAGCGATGAATGTGTAAATAGAATGAATATCCAATTTAAGAAGTTCTGTATTGGTGAACACTGAACACAAGTGGATGCCTTTTGAGTTCTCGAGTATTATATTTTGGCAGGTTTTTTTTTTGAGGATTTGGTTAAAACGTAAGTATATACATATTTGCTTAATGTACGGCAGGTTATAATATTAACCTGACTTGACATTCGAATTTTAAAGAAGTTCTAAGTTTCATGCTTGCTTACGTTTTTGGCTATTGTTAAACTGACAAAGCTTGGTACTGTCCAAATTTCTCTAACTCTCTTTAAATTGTTTTTGAAATGTCAGATTATTCAAAATCTTTTTAACTGTTATGTTGCAAATATTAGCAGAGCACCATATTTCTGCGTAGACAACGCGTCCTTCGATGTATTGAACAGAAAATGTATAATTAACGAACATTATAATACTAGCATAATAGAATTAGCAATGCTCGAGGTATCCTGTTTGTAGGATCTGGTACGCGGATAGAATTTTTTAGTTGCATTGGTTTATGTAGAACCATGCAATTGTTCTTCTAAAAATCAAACATTTATTAAACAAATAGTGCTTGAGTATGATTTTACTTTACAGAAAACGACGGTGTACCTCTTCCGGAGGCTTTATTACGTTGACCAGTAGTTTTACTCCGCTTTTGCTATTCAAAAATCAAATAAAAAGAATAAAAATTTTAGGTTTCCGTAGTGAGCCGATATAGTATAGCAACTGATATTTTAGATTAAAGGAAATAATAGTAAGCCGGTAGTTGGTGTTGACTCTAGACAGGAACCATGCTTACACATGCATAAAAAATATTATCTTTGAATGGGTTTGGGAATGACTAATATAACCATTTACAATACCAGTTATATAATATAATTAATCGGTAGAAGTAGTTCATAGCATTGGATAGATTTCGAACTATGTTCGCAAAACAGGCTTGCAATAGTTGTGCAGACTATAATTCGTTCATTGTTGATATACGTTCTCTATAGTTATCCAAGGCATGCATTTAATGCACTGCTGTATAATAACACTTCTGTGTTACTATCTAACAGATTACGGAAGACTAAGTAGCTTTATGTTTAAGGAATCGGTTTCTGTTAAGGTGAAGCAGGAACCGACTATAAAATATATTAATTAATAAATACAATTTCCATATCTTTGACCAGTATATTGTCACTAAGATATGATGAAAATACATGAAAAACTACATTGTTTTCCGCTGCAAATAAAAGTCCAAAGCTATTTTTTCAACTTTCAATGTCGCAGCTGCTTTCAGCTTTTTTGCAATAATTAGTGTTTGGATTTGGGTTTATATATGATATACAAAACCTTGTTTCCCGCAGAATGATTCTTGATAAATTTTCCGGGTTCAAGTATGAACGGAAGGCGAAGCTGTCTTGAAATATTAGGAACAGCCAAATGTAGTTTATTTGTATGCAACGTCTATGGACAAGTTGTATTCGTGTGAATGTGTAATTCACTTGACCTTTTGTGGTGAAAACTGGTTGTTAAAGGTATACCGTCAGTTATTTCTTTAGAAACCAAGTTATTTAATCCAGCAGAATTAAAATATAAATGGTTTTTGTAAAAAGATGAAATTTCATCTGCTTCCATTTAGCATGAAGTTTCTGCATAATCTCATTTTGTCATAGAAAACAACTTAAAAATTGAACTACCAGCTTGGAAACATAGTCAGTTGCTCACGACACATATTATATCGCATTCACCTAAACTCAGTCAAACGTTGGCAGCAATTTTATGTGGTTTCTTCTTGTCTTAAAGTTTTGATATTAAAAAAGTGTCACCAACAGATCATTGGGTTGGGGGGACAACAGAACTACATTTGTGTGTGCGTAACAAATTGAACTGTAAACTTTTTTCCGACTTTTACTAAGTACACATTTTTCGGATATGTCGCATTACATGAGTTATTGAACAGAACAATGTAGAATGAGGTGTTTAAAGTATACCTTAGCAAATCGAATAAGTTATGTTATAAAAATTTATTTATAGACTCATGTACTGACGTAGATTTTTTTTGCATTGGTCAATGTAGAGCAATGCACCATGTTTTTTCAACTCAACGTCAAAAAGTTTACTATATGTTGTCTTGGTATGATTTTCCAAAGGAAAGCACAATTGTAGGAGAAATCTTTCAAAGCTGAAAGGTAATATACCGTATAGTATATAGTATATAGGTTTCACTATTTAACAAAAAGGGATGTTTTTCATTTCACTATCTCAAGGGTAGGACGATTATTGTAAGGAACTGCCATGTTGTGAATGTAAATGAATTTCGTTGGTATTTAGACATCTTTACTTGCAATGAACCTAGACAGTTACTACATTCCTATTTATTCATTAAATATGTATTCTTTGAATGAGCTTAGATTTAGTAGCAATTCATAATATCACTTAGGTAGTTGTTAAAGGAACGTAATTTTTACCTAGACTTTGAAGCAAGTTTGCAATTGCAATAAACGTGTTGCACTACTTGTGACCTTTCATTTGGTTCAAGGCTGATTTACGTTGGCCACATTATCCAATTATACTTGTTAGTTTCCTTAAAATTGCAGTAAGAAAGGAAGTGTTATCTTTAAGCAATCAACTTCTATTATAGTGAAACAGGAATTGATAATCAAATTCATGAATTATTTAGTATGACTTAAATAACGTTAACCAGAATACCGCACACGTGTAGTGCGATGATACAAGTTTTTTGGTCTTTAGTGTTTTCTTCCCAATTTCTCCATTGCATATTCTTTAGGCCTAAGTTGGTTGTAATTTTCGTCGAGATTTGAGTGTAAAATAGAAATATAGGGTTTTTGGTAGAAATATTTTTGTAAAAACTCCCAGGATGGAGTTTAGTTTGAGTAGAAGGCGAAGCTGTCGTGCAAGCTTAGTGGGAGCATAATGTTGTCTATAAACGAGTTGATTTCGTCCAAACGCACAATCCATTTGATGCGCTAGTGGTCTAGAAAATATTTTCTTACACCGCTCAAGATACGTTTATGCGTCCAAGTTTAAAGTTCGAGTGAAGTTACTCCTTCAAGGCCAGTATTCACAACGCTGGTTACCCGAATTTTCAACCAGGGTTATCTTTACCCGGAAATTTACCCAGAATTTTAACCAGAAAAATTACCCACGGATAACTTAACCCAACTTTTACCCACTGATGTGAATAATGGTATTCACGAATTTTTTTTTGCCAGGTTAACCACAAAATTTACCCGAAATTCTACCCTTGCTATGGAGCAAGGGTAACTTTGATAAATCCTAGCAATGAATACTATAGTTTTGATTTAGATAACTTTTATGAGTTATTATCACGTTTCTTCTCTATATTTGCGTTTTCTGTATAGAAATTTGCGCTGTAAACTGGTAAAATGATACATTGCTCAAATGGCACGGCTCTTGGCATGTATGCTTAGAAAATTTTCTTCTGTACTCCTATGACATAGAACATGATGTAAAAAATAGTAATTCAAGTTAAATGCAATTAAAATTTTAATTGCGTTAAATTTTTTATATTAAGTTCTACAGTACTGAGTTCCTTCATTGTCATTCTTTGGTATGCATTAGAAAACGAAGAATGAATAAGTAGGAATGTGCTGGAGCGTTTTACTATTTAATTTTAATTTACCAAGGCTTATTTTTCAACATCACTGTCATATCCCGTACTCGTACGCAGATACACATGTAATCAGGACTAGCTGTAGCAATCCGCGGTTGATATGTAGGTCTTACGCGTTAGCGAATGTAAAGTATGGATTGAAAGTTGACGAAAGGTAAACTTGCTACAAACATTTCACATATAAGTATGATTTTTAAATCACACTTGGAAACCGTTGGCCTTAGCTACAACTCAAAAAATACCCAATAGGATAACCGCGGGTAACTCTTACCCGTTTTCTGAAAATCAGGTAAAATTTTTCTGAATAAGCGGTTAAAATTCAGGTTACCTTTGCAGGTAAGTTACCTGAAAATTTGCCCAGATTTGTGAATGGCCACCCAGATAGTCAGAAGAAAGCTTTTAGATACTATTGTAAAGAACAAACACAGATATTTCAACGTTGGCAGGGCATTGTGATATGAGTAATCTGATTTAATTGAAGTAATGCTGTTGCCACATAAAAAGATTTTTTACACTGCCATCCAAGGTAGACGCTGCTACACGGTTTCATATGCAAAAAAATTAGTTTATAAATGAAACAACATAATATGCGCTAATACAGTTTAACTGTGTATTACCCTAATTTGGATATGTGTGTGATTGAAATTAGCGTCTAGTTTCTGATATAAAAAGCGGGAGTTATTAACAGAATGACGTGCTAGTGGCCTAAAAAATATTTCCCTACACCGTTCAAGGTAGAACAGTGTAAGTTTACAAACCAATTTAATACATTATGGCGGTGTCTCGTTATGATGATTGTGCGAAGATCTTTATTATTTGTTCATTTTTCACGAAAAAGCAATTTGATATGACATAATGATATTATTAATAGTATTCAGAAAATTATGATTCAATCAAACGATGAATACTCTTATACCGTTTCAAATCCGTAAGACGTTTAGCATAAAGATTCTAATAGATTTCTTGCACACAAGGCAGTAAAATGTAACCAGCCGTGGCCTTGCTGCCACGTTCACGTTTTGTGGTAAAAACTTGCATTCCCTGGTTACTAAAGGTATGTATCCAGTGATTTCACAAAAAAAAACATTTAACATATTCCGAAAAATACAAAATAATCTATTTTAGTAAAGCGGTGAATTTAGTTTCGTCCATTTTTGAATAATGTCCATTTCCACAATACTGCCGTTGCAGTTTTTAAATAGGCGTCATTTTTACCCAGACTTTGAAAAAAGATTGCAATTGCAATAAACGTGTTGCACTACTTGTGACCTTTCCAATTGGTTCAACGCTGATTTACGATTTTTATTGTTTCCAATTACATTCGTCACATCAATCGAATTCATGAATTATTTATTATGATTTTAATAACGTTAACCAGAATACCGCACACTGGTAAAGGTAGTTGATGATACCTTTTTTATGTTTTCTTCCCAACTGCTTCATTGCATCTTCTTTAGACCTATCTTGGCTGAACAAGTCCTGTACCGGCCCAGGATGGAGTTCAGTTTCAGTAGAAAACGAAGCTTAGTGAGAGCACTGTGTTGTCTATTAATTTGTGGAATCTACGAACAAGTTTAACTCATCCAACCGTACAATTCATATGATATGGTAGCGGTCTAGCAAATATTTTCCTACATTGTTCAGGGTAGAGCTGTGCAAGTTTATGCGTTAACGATATAACGTAACGTAGCGTTAACGAAAATACCGCACGTACATAAAGGTAGTATGATGATAATTCACAAAACCAGTTAAACTTAAATTCAATGTAGACAACTGAAAAACCTGTTTTTGTTTATTTGAAAATGGTTCAGAGGAGGATAACAGATTAACAGCTACAGTTTTCTTTTTTTTGGATACTGAAACTTTAAATGGTTATGCCAAAAGTACGGTTGTGACCATTCGACACAAAACATTAACACTACGAATGGTTTACCACAGTTGCTGACTGCAATTAGTATAATTAGGATTTCATTTACTTAGATCTAAATTGAAAAAAAAATTAATGTCTACTGCAGAATTTCGTAATGTTATGTTCAATTTCTGTATTATTTCATAAGCGATGGCGAAGAAATTTTTGCAAACACCATTGCATAGGTTTTGTTGACTTT
The DNA here is from genome assembly GCA_034697805.1 of Orchesella bifasciata. Lineage (NCBI taxonomy): Eukaryota > Metazoa > Arthropoda > Collembola > Entomobryomorpha > Orchesellidae > Orchesella > Orchesella bifasciata. Next base: position 9,089 of record JAQGAP010004658.1, read on the forward strand.
CCAAGATTCGTACTTTAAGGTTCTTTTTAACGAGTACGCCGAAATCAACTGTATTTGTTCAAGCGCACAATTCACATGATTACACAGTTCAAGGTAGAGCAGTGCAAGTTTACAAAAACAAGTTAAAAGTTTTAGTGCATAAAGTCTTGTAATGACGATATTTGTGTAAACAATGATGATCTATCCCTCTCTCACCAAGATGCAACTGGATACAAAATAATGATTAAGTTAAAAGAATTTAGAAAATTGTAAAACGGACAATCGAGAAATAATCATATAATATCAATTTATATATTGTGCTAAAAGTTTAGAAAACATTTCCTTTCAATGTTCACGGCAGAGCCTGGCAAGTTTACTTCCCAAAGTAAAACATTTCCTTGAACGAAACTGTGCCGGCAAAAGATTTTAATGCATTAAGTCTCGTTTTGATATCTGGGTAAATAATGAAGACCTTTCTCTCTTTCATCAAGAAGCAATTGGATACAAAATAATGATAAAGTTAACAGGATTTAGAAAATTGTAATTTAGATAAATAAGGAATCTTCTCACCATTCTCCATTCTAATTTTAACCATCTTCCAACAATTAAACAAGCTTGGAAGCGTAGTCCGCTACTTAGCACAAATAGTATATATCATTCATCTAATCCTAGTCAATTGTATGCGGCTAGGCATTATCAGGTCTAAAAACTATTATGTTGGCGGCAATTTTTTATTATTTCTTTTTGGTTTGAAGTTTCGATATTATAAAAGTGTAGTTGTGTCACCAACAGATCATTTGGTTAGGAGCCAAACAGAACTGTATACTTCTGTGCGTAACAAATTGAACTGTCAAACTTTCCCCCACTTTCACTGTTTAAAGTTTTTCGTAGATGTCGCTTTACTGGAGTTAATGACCAGAACAATATGATGGGGATAATGTGAATGTGGATATTTCAGTGTATGAATATGAGTTGATGTGATGTTGGAAGGAGAATATGGACGAAGTGAGAGAAATAGCCATAGAATATGACATGATGTA
>JAQGAP010004659.1:0-10106 GCA_034697805.1 Orchesella bifasciata
TAGATTATATTATTTATTCTCCTGCTATTTAACGTCACCCGACTCTGAGAGGTTGATGGATATTGATGCTTTGTTAAAACAAAGTGAGCTGTAGATTGGATAATTATGAGTGATGAGATGAGTGTTTTAAACAATTAAACAGTCTCAAGTTTTTTGTTTTTACAGCGATACATTATAACGAAGCGTGAATGTCTGCACAGTTGTAGTAGTAATGTAAAAGGACCTGCTCAGAAAATCAGGATTGGTATCTATGCTTGGCCTATATTCGACTATAATTTATAGCTTCATTTAAGACAATTAATGTCAGAAGTTTTGAGTAGAAATTGAAAGTGAGTGCAAATATTTTATAAATTGCATTACTGTGCTCTTTCCGCCGTTTTTTCTCACGAAACTGTTTCAGTATTCATTATTGAAAGCCGTAGAGATCCCACTTTTGAGTGAGCATTTGAGTCCGTGTACGTATGCATTATGCATATCATAACGACTTCTCTCCAACGTGTGTGCCTGCCACAAAAAGTCATCGGGACAGGAACTTTCCTGTAATAAAGGTGGACTCTTTAGCAAACATCAGTATACATTCATTATGCATTATGATTCTATTATATCTGCAATCTGCACGCGCACAAAATTCATAGTTCGCCCACACACGGTGGTTTTTCGGCAGGAAAGGAGCAATTTTCAAACACGGTGAAAGTCGTCTCTCTGATTTTTTTCACGTAGTCACTTGTCAAACAAATTGTGCCATTTATTTGAACTGAGGAAGACATTCACCCAAATTATTTAATGCATGATGAAAAGCTCTGAGCTCTCCAACCCTTTCCTGAACTTGTAATAAGGCAAAATATCACTTCAAGAAAGTTGGAGTGGAGTTAGAAACTAGAGAATAAATAAAAAGGTCTTCATCTCCACCACTCTCCAGTCAGTTTACAAGAGTTTATAAGTATATACTACTAGCAGTCGTATGTGTGCATAATCTTAGATATCTTTTATGTCGCTCGGTAGCGTAATACGATATCTCTGAAGCGGAGGAAATACAAAAACCAATTTACAATGCTTTACTGCAACTATTACATGCCACCGCTGAGCATTATGAATATGAGTGGGAGAAAGTATTGTAATAATTCAACAGACGAACAGCATTCCAAACTCGTTTTCACAGGATAGAGGAGAATGAGCTTTTTCATTGCTGGAAACCTCATCTAACAAAACTTATCTTGCTCGAATGTGCATATAAACGGAAGAACGTTGTGTCTTTTAAAGTCACCCCAATGATTCCTTATGAACTCAGTTTCCTCTAAAAGAGCTTCTCTTTTAGCTTTACTTTTTTCTCAAGCGGTTGTGATTCTTCTCTCTTTTTTCCTTAAAGAGCTATCCCGTTATCTCACATGGTGCCTGGAGGAAGTTAGGTAATGCAATCTTTAATAAGCACTAGCTCTACCTATATATAATGTGTACACATTTTTTGGACAATTTACCAAAGTACACACATGTTCTGTTTGTTCGTATGATATCTCTGATTCATTCATTCATGATAGTTGAGTTTTAGAGAAACAACATGTACAATGAAACTGTGTTTTGATCGATGATGGCACATTTAGTTCCCTTGTAAAATGTAAACATTCTTTTAGAATCAAAATGTGCGTATCTGATTTTTTCCAAAAAGCGAAAGAAAGTTTTTTTCTTCCGTGGAGGATACTTTGTTGAATGCCTCCGTCCGACAAAAGTTGAGTGTGAGAACGGAAGACGGTCACAAATCAAAAGCATAATCACACAATGTAGCAACGCAGATTTTTTTCTCCTTGTTCAATACAAAAGCCATTCTATTTCTCTTCTAGTCCATCTATACGTGCTTTGAACGGGGAGTCATTCACTTTGTACATGAAATCCACTTGGATCTTCTCGTAAAAGTGGAAGTGGAAAGCTGGTTAGGTTGAGAAGATACAAAGTTTTAAGAGCTTCGGGGAAAACGGCTCACTGAATTTTAGTGAGGAGTAAAGGCTGACACTTTTGTGCCTTTTGTATATTATTATTTTGATGCCAAGCTGTTTGAGAAATGTATGATAGTGGTGTAAAATACATGTACGTATAAAAATGTCATACCGCTCGTATTTTTTACTCCTCTCCAGTAAAAGAATGGCTTTGCTCCTGCATCAACTGAATTGCTATTGCATTTGCTTAGATTTTTTCCTCGTTCCGTTTAGACACAAAGGAAGAAGATAGACGGACCATTGCTGGTGTGGGTACACAGCTCATACTTACTTGCATCATGTAATATTTGTTGAAGTCGACAACCCTTTTTGACGTCCTATTTCTCAAACGCTACTATATATTATACATGCAGATAAAGGAACATGACCAAATAAGTATAATCATAATAACAGTATAAATATGTGGCAGATCTGACAACCCTTTATAACTTTCCCCTTCTTAGGCTCAGGGAAAGCCAGCCGAAGAAATATTGAGGCTTGTTCTGCGGTTACACATACCATTTCACACAAATGCACATATACACAAAACACAATTTGAGCTTAGCTAGTGTGATTGCATTTGGTCGTCGGGTTTCAAGGAAGGAACCATTTGTTGGGCTCCTATTATAAAATCCTTGTAGCAAAGCAAGTGCAATGAAACGCTAGCTGTTGTGATCTACAGTAATATCATTGCACAAGGCTTTGAAACAGATTCTCTAAAAAGTAACCGGGTGGGTAGGCTGCTGCGGTTGTATTGCGTAAAGTTGGGCAAGCAAAGTAAAGCATACTTTTTGTATGCCACACTTTTCCAGATAAAATCCCACCCGGACAGGTCGACTGGAGTTGTTGGCAGTTAGTTGGGAAGCGGTTGTGTGGGTTGTCTTTGTACATTCGTTCAAGAAATTGCTCATGTCATTTCGACAAATATACAAATTTCTTCTCTCTAAATCCAAATAAGCTTAGGCTCAATTCCTGCCCCAGAAAACTTTGGGCTAATGGAAAATATAGGATGGAATTTTAATTATATTTGCAACACCGTGATATCTATTTTTATCTACCAATACCGCAACAAATTTCAATAACACTTTGATTAATCCACGCAGTCAAACTTGAAAAAATTTGTCTCTTTGAATTATCTAAATTTTCTACCCTAGCCCAGTTATTTGTGAGTGATTGTATTAATTAAAGATGCAGCAAACTGAAACCAAAGTTGCAGTACCATTTTCCCAATCCATGTTGCACAATATGTGCATTTACTGAAGTTAGCCCGATACCAGATTAATTACACAATTACAGCTAATATACCCCAAGTGCTTCTGTATTTGAAACTCCTCGTTTACAAAACATTCCAGACGACGTTGTACTCTAGCATGGTACTTGACTCACTTAAAGCTATTGCAAACAATACTTCACAGAAGTTGGAGGAATTGTAAAAACAAGCTTTAGAATTTAGTCAAGAGATCTTCACAACAGACTTTCTTCAAAAACAAAAAATAAAATGCTGTCCTATTATCCTTTCACGTTCATCGTTTTACGTATGTTACATGAGAAAAGCCGCTTAATGCTTTAGCCAACGAGTTAACTCCACACTTTTCTCTATTTTGGAGGCTTAGAAGGAGTGAAAGACCCTCTCAAGAGATCGTACAAAAAAATGCCATAAACTGGAAAAAGGAAAAAGTATTACTCTTGTCTGAAAAAAAACTTAAACTGCCTCCAATTAGGTTTCTAGGAATCTTGAGCGTTAAAAGAGATTGAAGGTGGCGGTGGTGAAAGTGTATGAAATCCGCTATAAAACATACGCCAGTTGCACATAACATTGTAACTATAGATGTGTATATTCTGCCCTAAAGTAATGCTTCCTCCCACTGCCACTGGTGTTCTTGCTTAACTCGTGTTTTCTACAATTTTTTCATGCATCCATAATCATACTTTTTGGATATATCCTGCAAGTCTATGCTATATACTTCCCGTCCCTGTCTCCTCTCATATGGCAGCCTCTTCAGAATGCTGAAAAAGGCAAGTAAGAAGACAGCCACTTTACAATAAGAGAAAAACAAGGTTTTTGTGTACTTTTCTGTATTTAGCTTGGTACAGCGTTGCAAAGTTGTGTGGATTTTAGTCCACAGCACAACCAAGTTCTGGAGGATGCGGTGAAAGCAGTCCATACTTGATTGCGTCTTTAGTAATATATGATGTTGATGTACAGAATGTATCCTGGTCCTCAAGACCCCTTCTTCCTTTTCCGTCCCTTTCATTACAGACAGACGGATTTATAAACTTGTAGTATGTAGCCCTATGTATTTTCCGTATCTTCATATTGAATTACGGAGTACTCGGATGCCCAAGAAACGTCTTGCATGCTTCCTGTCGTTCTGGTTATTACTTGACCTGACTTATTCATATGTACAAAATGTACTTGCTTTTCGTTGTCGAATCTCGAAGGGTCTCTTCGAAAAGCATTCTGTAACACGAGAACGAATTTTATGACAGGATTTTAATACGAATTTATATTATAAACCGTTTTTATTCCATATTCAAAGTATGCATCTATATATTATCCAATATTGTTATTAGACAGCAGCAGAGTTTTCATTTAGTACTTACATCTTGTCCATTGGTCTGTTGAAGTGGAAGATTATGTCAATATGGCTTACAAGATATTAAAAAATACCTATTAACCTTTGACCTACTGCTTATATGATGTATATTGATAGTGATGTAGGAATTAGAAAGTCTAATGTTGTCCCATAGTAAGACTTGACCACTTCTATATTAACTGGGTTAAAACTAATTACCTGTACGCATAGATTCTATGCGGTGAATAGATTCTATTTTGGGATGTATTGTTGCATCAGTAAAATATTTCTATGAAAAAAAGTGAAATTTCCTTTTTGCATTCATTCTCGTATGTACTTTTTGATACCCTCTCCTTTTCCTCTGCATTTTTCATATATGAAGTTGTTTAATGCTCACTCAAGGCAGAGTTTTTAACAAGGCTTCTGGTATATGTCGTATGTTTTTTAAAAATCAGGTTTTATATGGGTGTAGGTGGTTTTATAGGTTTAGTCTCGGCTACTAACTTTTAGGCTTGGTTTTAAGTATTTGCTGTATACAGTCTGAGTTTCAGCTGAAGCTGAAAAGGTTACTTACTACATGTAACACCAAGTTGGGAAGGAAAACAACGGGAAAAGAAGAAGAGATACTTATCATTTCATACTTCATACTACTTATGGTTCTCCAGCAATTGTATTTAGTTACTATACATGTTATATACGTTTGTAAAACAATAGTTTTACAAGTTTCGTCAGAGCTGGTTTAATGCATTATTTGCTTGTGGTCCACTTGTCGATTTACTCAAGCCTCATTGTCATCAGTTTTGAAAAGACTTTCTCCAAAACATTGCCACACACATGTACCTAAACCTATTGTTTTTCTCCGTAAAGGAAAACACTTCGTTTTTAGAGACAGCCTGATTGTGAATGTTTCACATCCTGTTGGAAGGATTACAATGTGTGGAAAGTTTTCGGATGCAAAACTGTGTCATGTCTCACTTAAATTCACGAGAAAAGTTTCATCCGGATGAGGAGAGCTCTTATAGAGCCTTGCATGCTTTGGACACAATGTCAACCACAGCGGTAGTGTGAATTTTGCCAGTTTTATTCAACCAACTAATGAAACGTATTACGTTGCTCATGTGCTTACAACAAGAACATCTGCTGAGCTTAAAACCAAAGGGTGATGCTCCGTTAATAATGGTGAAATATTCTATCCGACGTACACTGCAGATTGTAGATGTAGATCTTTCATTTATGCTGGTACGGTTCTGTTCCATCTGAAGAGTTTAACTAAACAGATGCTGGTTATCGCATAGCATTCTTGTAAATTATTGATCCAGTTTGCTTTACCGATTAAAAGCAAAAGAGTACCGGGTATAATAATGCAAAATGTAAACCTTTGTTTGGATTTGGATTGTGTATGCCTTCCCTACAACTCAGTTGTAAAAACCCACACGGCGCTTCTACAATATTTTGATATTTTTGCAATCCCTAAAAAGTAGAAAACTGTTGAATTAAGCGTAAAGAAATTACATGATTCGTATCTTTGTCCTATTTATAGTTTAGGTTTGCGATAGTTCAGTTTTAATGTCATCGGACAATTAAGCAATCATACTATTTAAAAAAACCACATTTCATCAAATTTCTCATCTGCAACTTCATCGACTCAAACTAAAATCAATGATAAATAGGATTATTTGGCCAAGGTTGAATCATATTTACAATTTCGAAAGTAGAGAGCACAAGTGTTCTAGAGCCGAGATATACACACATACACAAAATCACACCTTTGAAAGAAAAAAGATAATCCACTTTCTATTCTGTTTTTGATCATGAGTTTTACGGCACAAATCTAAACAGACCATAAATGTATATAGCATATGGTAGTTTCTGCGTAGAAATTATTCCATATCTTGTCGAAAACAGGAAATGGGATTACCACAAAACCTGAAGCAATGTGTAGTTCAACGTAATAACAATAGAAGACACAGCCCATTGCATAACAATCGCTTGCATTATGTGCAGCTATGCATGTAAACGAAAAAACTTTGAGGTGACAGTGAAAGCTGCTTTCACTTTATAAAGCATTGTTTGTCTGTCTAAATTTCATGTATCGTATTGTAGATGCCTGTTAAGAAATTGGATAGAGTGGCAATTAAATCATTGGACATCTTAGCGAAATGTTTAAACTCTCTACCGTTAAGCAATAATTTGGAACTTTTTGGTTCATTGTTGTGTTCTAAAGATCGAAGTGTATCTTAGTTGGTTTTTAGAGAGAATTTAGTTCTGTACTGTAGTGCCATTTTAAGTCTCTATAGCATGCTGTGTTAACATTCCTAAAGGTATATGCCAAGTATATGCATGATAAAGGTTCAGCGAAAGAATACAAACTACGTTTCAGCCGTATCCTCAGGGAATGATGATACTATACACACTCTATTTATGTGTCGTCAACCAGCGTTCGAGCGTTATCAACTGTTATTGGAAGTAAAGAAATGATTATGCTTATGTGAACACATTTTACTCATTTTGAGTGAATATAAATGTGCATTTCTCAGGATTTTCTAACAAATTCCTTGGTGTTCGCACAATTGAAAGATAGGTTCTTCTCGGTGTTAGCCTATTTTATATGTTTTTATGCATGAAAGCTTTTCCAACTGAATAGGTGTGTTGGAGGAGAGAAGTCGGCATAATCTGGTAGTTTGTTCGAAATGTGCCTTCCCCTGCACATTTGGAATAAACGGCACATATTTCCAGCAAATGGAGATCTTGATGCTTTTATGCTCCCTGTGGAGATTGAATAAAAACGGAAATGCATGAATGGTTTAGCACCAATGAGATTTTCTTAGCACTTTTACAACAGTTCTGGAATATCTGTTTTCTCTTACCTATACCTTATCACTGCCACAAAACACGGGATGGTAAATCGTAATGGGATCGCAAAAGTTGCAGCGAATTGACATGAAATCAGATGCTGCGAAACGATAAAAACATTGAGTCTCTAGATTTCTTGCTCTACATGGTGCAATAGTTGCCGATTTATGGAGTATTTTGCCGCTGCATTATCTTCAATTGAGCTCGTTAAATTTTCAAATGGCGACGGAAGTGCTGGGCTTACTCTAGGTTTAATCAATCATTTAAATAAATGTGTTGTTTCCAAGTTGGAGTCTTTGAATTTCCCATAAGTCGAATTATGCGTCAAATTAATGCAGGTTGAACGGCTTCTTTTTTTTATACAAAAGTTACTTCACCACCCACCTACATCCCTGCATTTCATTAACTCTGTCATTAATGTTTCAAATAACATGTGTGTCCACGCCCACAATAGATTTGTCTTCAAAAGGAAGCTTGACTAAAAATCACAAATCAGTTTGCATTTCTACTATTTGAACTACGTCGTTTGTACACACGTTTAATAAAAACTTTAGGAGTCACGAAGCAAAGGCTATTACGATACGTGTGTGTACGTCCAAATTTCATTTTCTTCGATTGTAGTACATTCATTTGGTAGTTTGGCAGTAGTTTGCTATAAGAAACAATCCAATGATGATGTTTCCCATATCAGATACGAAGATAAGACCCAAAAGAAAAATTCTCTCCACAACGTTGTTACACCTGTGGTTCCTTTCTTTTTTTCCTATTATTGTTGAGAAAGTGGAACTCCATTTTAGATGACTCTCCCCCTTGAAAATTCAATTACCGCCTGTACTCCATAAGATTTGCTTTTACCCTCTGGGACTAAGAAAAAATACTTGAAAACCAAGAGCTCTCTGACACAATTTCGTAAGAATGAACATGGAAAAATGAAATTTGTGTCGCTAGAATGTAATGTAAGTTATGTTATGACACGGGAAGTCAACGGGTTTTTCTAAATTTTGTATTCTTCCAGGTCTCCACATGGAGCGCCAGCTAAAAGGACCATTTTTCACACAAGAACCTCCGAGCCGGGTGGATTTTTTGAATGAGATGGGCGCTAGGTTAATGTGAGTACAATTTTGAATTTTATTCTTCCACATCACGAATACTATATCCTTTAGACATATGAAATGAATTCCAAATGTAGAAATGAAGATTCAATGAACCGTAATTACATCACCATTCACTATCGTATAATCCCTGGACACATTCAAAATCAGCTTTTGATCGGCATCAGAATATAATGAAAGTGATGTTTCGTTAATAACAAGTGGAGATTCTATTTTAGTCATTTCATCCGTAGTATTCAATGCTTTTAATTAATGTCAACCATAGTAAATTAAACTTGTATAAAACTTATAAAGCTGAAGTGTTACCCCAAACCAAAATGGTTCTCTCGCCCGTAATTAGAGACTGGCTCGTACATCTCATCTCTTTGCATAATCAGCTTTAAAACGTAAAATTAAATAATTTAAATGTTTGTTATGCAGATGTCACGCTGACGGTTACCCAAAGCCACAAATCCACTGGCAAGGAAGTGATAATAAAATAGTAACAAATGTAGAAAATTTCCGAACCGTTTTGATAAATTCAACACTAATCCTCCTTCCATTTAAACCTGCAGCATATAGACAAGTAAGTTTTTCCATTCCAGCATTCTATTACTTTCTCTTCTCTTACAAAGTCTCTCCATTTGTTTGGAAATCAACGCTAACTGCAACCCACCACACACATATACAGTGCGCTGCTAATGCACACACTTTTTTCCGCTTTCACTTTACACCATCTACATTTGAAATGCTTGATTCAGCTCTTGTACTCATTTTCATGAGAGTTTTTGCATTAAAATATGCAATTACCTTTTTCTGCTGAGCTTTCTTCCTTCTTACCCCTCTGGGAATGTTTTTCAGGACATCCACTCAGCAACCTTGCGTTGCGTTGCCTCTAATGCCGTGGGAGCCATACGGTCTCGCGATATCCAAGTCAGAGCTGGTAAGACTTTTTTTTTGGATACTTCCATTCATAATATTCTCCTTCATTGTGTTTGCAAACTCTGGTTATGAACTGGAGTCTCTGGTTGGATGTAGCGTAATGTAACGCACCTAAATTCATCTGCTTTGCGTCTTTCCTTCCCGGAATTTCAGAGTTCGATATGCGTTATATGTAAACACACCAAGTTGCACCAAGCAAACATGAAAACCAAGTTGGTGCTTTGACCATGATGATGATAGTATGTACGGTGCTGCAGGATAGGTTTCCTTGCACTTCCATTCATGCACAAGTGTGTCTTCTTTTGTTTTTAATCTTTTAAGCTGGGTGAATCTTTTGAGTCAAACGCTTTCCCTTTTTTTCTCCCTCTGCTACATCTTCCACTAACAATTCCATTAATGCTAAATAGCGTTGAACAGACTGGCGTGTAGCATCTCATTTTATACTTATGAAGCTGACAAGGGAGATTCTTTTGAAAAAATGAAGACTTCATTTCTATACACCTTTCATTTGCTGTAATACCTGCTGATGACTGGCTGAAAGTTAGTGAATAAAATGCTGACGTTTTTCTTTCTTTCAAGACTAGAGAGAAAAAGGAGGTTATGCAAATTCTATTGTCTTTTTGATTGCATGAAAACTCTTGATAAAATTAAGTTAAAAGGCAAAATGCTTTTTACAA
>JAQGAP010004660.1:0-10106 GCA_034697805.1 Orchesella bifasciata
GAAGTAATGAGTGCACTGATCTGTGATATAAGTACATATAAAACAGATTCACATGGATAGCAAGTGCATCAAGCATCAATTTTACTTTTTTATACATACATTCGTCAATGTGAGGAAGGAAAGTGATTGGGAAAGCAAGGTTATGTCTATTTGCTGAGCTAGGATTGCGTAGTCGTGAAAGAAATTGAAGAGAAGTAACGGTTCATGCTCCAAAGATGCAAAAATTGATGTAGATAAAAAGGGATTGAAATTTTAAGGATGAAAGGGATTGAATTGAAAGTTTCTGTTTTAATGGGGGATCAAGTTCAGAATTTTTGATGGATTTCATGTGAGCTAAGTGACAATCGTCTCCACATTTATTGAATAGTTGTAATTTTTAATAAGTCAAATAATATATATCAGATAAAAGCGGCTTGACTTAAGATTAATTAAGTCTAAAGTAATCTCACGTAGGACTTGTAATGGTAAAACTTTAATTTTAAGTATATTGCTAAGTTTTTATTTTAAAAGGGTGTGAATGGGAATCGGATTTTGAGATACACGCAGGTAACTTGTTTACCAAATGATTGTCTTTGTACTTCATTTAGGAAAGCATTTGTCACCGGTCGTGCGTGATAATTTTGCAATGATGCAAACAAAAAAGGTAATACGATAGTGAAAGTTCAATTTTGTATGTGAGCAATACTAGAATACTAACGTGTACGTTTTAAAGGACAAATGTGCCATTTTAGGTTGGTTTTTATTTTGTATGAAGTCTCATTTTGAACTCCAACGTGTGTGTTACATATTTATACGTTGTATAAAGTTTATCTAAGTCAAATAGAACAGTAAAAAGACAGGATAGTATACATTTTAATCATAAATCAGAGAGCAGGCGAGTTTATGAAAGACAGTTGGAAAAAATACTTCTAAGTGAGTATTATGTACGTACTTGCTTTTAAAAAGGATGTATGTACAGTATACTTCTTCGTTACTTCAGTCTAGTCATAGTTTCTAGTAGCTGAAAGCAAAAAATTGTTTCCTTTCCGAGAAGAAGAGTAGGAATCACTGTCATCAAGCTTTTTGATCATGCTGGCATTCTAATTAGAGATTTGACGTTATCTCAGTTGCAGCAGCTCTTTGTGAAATGCGTATGTTCGCGTAAGTATATGTACTACTATGTACTACGCATCCTGGAAACATCATGCAGTAAACGAGCACAAGTTAGATACTCTCCGTTTTTACTGGAATGGATGCGTTATTAATGTATGGTAAGAGTTGTTTCATGTCAAAGTTTAAGTAATTCATACTGACGTGGCTTGTGATGTACTCCGTTGGTGCATACTGTTTGTCTTGTCAAGCTAATTTTTCAAGATTGACGTGTTTGTGTGATTTGTGTTTGTGCATTGTCACAAGCACAAAGTTGCGACGAATGTGTTTTTTTACAAATTTTCTTTTCTTTTCACGAGAAACGCTGTAGTAGCAATGTTTGTGTTGTTATTGATGAAACAATAATGTTTAGAGTGAGAAGTATACATTAACAAGTAGTAGAAATGAACGATTTTTAACTCATCGTCAGTAAAAATGGTTCATGTTTGGGTACACGATTCGTAATCGTGGATATGAAACATATCGGATACTTGCCTTATGCATGAGTTGTCGTGTGCGTGGTTGTGTGCTGTATGGTTGAATGAGTTTTGGGGCAACGTGATTTTCTATCCTTAGGATCAAGAAAGAAGAAGCATCGTAATTACAAACATGCGCTAGCTCTGCAGAGATGAATCAGGGTTACAATTTTTTTGACAAGTTTTTCATCAATCATTGGACGAGTGCTAGACTGCTAGAACTAATTGTTTTAAATGAACTTTGTGATTTAAGTATAATATAATTTCCATTCGATTCCCAATTATATAGTACGCCAGTATTAGACATAGTAGCCAGTAGGAGAGTAGATCAGAATGAGTTTCTCAAGTGAGGAAAAGTAATGTGGACAAGCGCTAATTTATAATCTCAAGATAATTACATTCGATTAAAAACCTAGATACTTTGAGAATAATCTCCGAAAATCGATACGCCTACTACTAAAAATTTGCAAGACAGTGAAAACTGCTGGAATGGAGAGCATAGAGCGAATCATTGCATGAACGTTTTTCCTACCATGATCGTACACACCTATCCATAATTTTGAATGACGCACTGGAAATCCAATTTTCACTAAACTTTTGTAATCCTATAAACCTGTCTGTTATCGTGGATAAAAAGTCCAACTCAGATCAGGCTACTACTTCAAGCCATCAAGATTTCCAGTTCATCTTGACTTGATCCCAAAATGTTAACTACACACATCCCCTTGCCATATTCCAAGTTGACACTAAGGATGACAAAAGTTACAGTTCTGTGACATTTCATTGTATATGAAATCGAGTTTGTCTATCACGAAATAACACAGCAAGCCACGCCATACTACCAAACCGAAGCAGGTGAATCAAAAAGGTCGACTGGTTCTGGTATTCTAATGGCGTTGGTAAGGAAGGAGCATATATGCTTCGTTTTGCAAGACAAGACAAGAGTTTTTTAGGAATTGTCCGTGAGTGTAGTATGTACGTGTGTAAAAATTGGTAACTTCTTTAATTTACATACCCTAAAAATATAGCTTTTCAATGCATATTATATATTGTGCTTTAGCTTCTAATCAAGTTGTACTTCATATGCTGGACGTTCCGCAGACGTATAAAAGTGGTCATGGACGATAAGTTTTGTGAGTAGTTAATAATTTTTATTGGGTTTAATCAATGATTCAGCAAAATTTTTAACTATACCTACGTACATAATATAAGGTTCCAAAGAACCGGGAATAAAAACTGTAGGAGACTTCAAGTGTCCATAAAAGGTTAGCTTTAATTATTATTCCAATTGAAAGTAATAGTTTACTCAATTTTAAACTGTATTTTAAACAATCTGGAATCATTTACTTAGGAATCAGGCATGACTTTACACTAACATAACTATCAGAATTCAAATACGTTATACTTATATAATGCACCTTAGATTTTCAATAGAAAAAGTAGGAATATAGATTTTATAGTTGATTACACGTACATTACAAAAAAATCTTAATGCACCCTCCTTTATGTCAGATCAATTTTAGGTGGTAAACATTTAATGTATAGAATGGACATAATTAATCATTGATAATCGTATAAAAATGTGTGTTTACGGATTTATTATTTGTAATAATTATTATTATCATTTTGCATTACCACTAATACATAATAGAAATACACACTTAATATAGAGTATTTAGATTACTACTAAAAACTACTAAAACTTATGTAAATGTCATTTGTCATAAATGTTAATAATGAGTGTGTAACTAAAGTCTTGGAATATCAGTGATAAGAACTAGGACTTCATACAAAATAATAAATCACTATCATCAGCATATAATTTGTAAGCCTACACATACCTAAGTAATCTATCATTACCATACTATACTTATTATCTACTTATAAATTGTACATTGTGAATCTTGTATAATACACATTCTATATAATTCTTATATTAGTATAATAAAAAAATGGAATAAAAAGACAGTGGTACTGAAAAAAGTATTAAGACTGTGCGTCACCTCTCTCTTTCTGTACTCTAATTTTTCTATTATTTTTGAACATATAAAAAGTTATTCCTGTCACTCACTCGCCATCATTTTGCTTAGCAGGAAGAAGCCTTAATGCACTTCACTATCTGAAGATCTACTTTTTTAGCACCCCACCCCATGAAACACTTGATAGAATTGGATCACGCCGCATGAGTGCTTGGCTGTTTTTAGTTTCCGTCATCAAAATGAAATTTAGCGAGAATTTGATGGAGCCTGCTTCGTCGGTTTGGATTCAGGTGTTGCTGCTGGTGCATCCACCCAGTAGACCTTGTAATTTTTCAAAATGCTCGCACTACAAAGAGTCAATCAAGAAAATAAATTAGACACCCGTGGCAAATAATAAAGCAGTATGAAAGCTTTGTTTGAGCTCAATTTTTCGACAAAAATAAATTGTCGTTCTAGTAATTGATCAAAACGGTCACAATTCATATATATTCCCTCGTCACTCGTGTTTTCCGAACAGCAAACAGTTTACACAAGCCATACATTGCGTTACATATAGAATCTTTTTATGATGAGCATAGGAGCACATGAAGTTTTTCAATTGTCTTTGATGAGTGGCATAATTTAATGAAACAAAAAAGGAAAGGGAGAAAACTGCTCTAATCAAAGAAGAACAAAAGCAAATGGTTATGCCCACCACTTCTCCCTTGATTGTGTCAAGTGCGTACGTACACACATATTTGTCCCAAGAAAAGGCAAACAGAATTCCTTCTGGGAGAGCTTCCATGTGTTTGTCTTATACCTAATGAATTTGAGAATGGTTGACTCAAGGTTTCAAAAATTTGAGCAATGGATGGAAGGTATTACATGGACGGAGCAGAGCAGAGAGATATATAGGAAGGTAGGTGGCAACGTTTTCATAATAATATTATTTTTCACTTTACTTTTCATGACAAATGAGGATTTGGACTTTAATGAAGCAAAGTACCATTATAAGTAAGCCTGTACACGAGGTTCTAACAACATGAGAGAGAGATACAATGGAGTATAAGGATCTATTGTTTGTATGCTTGCTTACACCTCCAAACATTACAGTAGTGGAGTAGCTACTCCTAGTTACGTACGGTAGAGTAGGCATCCATCAGTGAAACAAGTGAAGTGAGGCGCATCAAGAGAAAAGACAGACAACAAGTAAACAGGCATTCCAACTAATTCACAAATTACTGCAAATAAACTTTAAACCCCCGGACAACAGGATTGCTGCCATGCCTTTGCCAGCACTGTGTTGAGCAGCTTGAGTTGTTTGAGGCACAAAGCAAAATAATGGAGAGAAAGAAGATGAAAAAGAAAGGCTGGAGTTGGAGCATGTTTAACTAACAGTCGAAAAGACAAGCCTGGCGCCCATCCACACACAGCCCAAAATATAACCCAACAATCACAGTATTTATATAACTAAAAATCTCCAACTAAGCAAATGCTAGAGCAATCAAGTTGTACGTGTTAGTTATTTAAGCCATGTCTACTGGAGAAGGAACGGCTTTTATATGCATTTCCAGGAGTACAACTCAAATACATTAGATACAATGGATGGATGTATTTTATAACACTGGGCATGCACTATTTTATTCAATGAATGCTCATTTCATGCTCATTCTTCAGCGAGGAGATAATGGGCCAGTTTCTGTGATTTAGGAAGTCCTCTCGTAACTTTTACTGCTGCTTAAATTCATGTATATATGCCTTCTCCTCCCTCGTATAACTAGTAAGAGGCAGTACACGTATTAACTTTTTGGAATCCAGTCAGACAGTCAACATACACAAGGAGAAGGAACAAAGTTGCAGTTTTACTTCTCCATAAAGATGTATGTAGTTACACTACATGTGTTTAGGGATTTTATGCATTGAAGCTAACTCAACTGGAAGACCGTGTGCAATTTGAGGGAGATCAAGGAGAAAGCAAAGGGAATGAAAGAAGAAGATTTGCTCTCTCTCTCTCTCTCCATCTCCGAGAAGGTAATCATCTTGTCCCTACTCATCAGGTATTGCTCTGTTGGTTTGGCTTGTTTTTCTGGAGTAGCACAAGCAAAAAAAAGAGCTAATGCAACACTGTTCTTTCCTTCTCTCTGTTTTATAAATTTATCGGGGAAATACATTTGTGCGGATGCGAATGTGTTGCTTTTTGCATCCATCTACACAAAAAAGGTGAGTTCAGCAATAGGCAACGCTATGTCGGATGCTATACACTAATGTGCAAGTGGGATGAGATGAAATGGGATGAGTCAAATATAAATTCATACACATTACGGTAATCTGGCTTGCACTGCGATTACGGGCCAGGAGAAGAGGAGACGACGAGAAAAAAAACTTTGTAACTACATCTCCTTCACATTCTATTCTATTGTGAATCAGCAACACACACACACACAATACTCTGTTTCTGATAATGCGTTAAAATTGCTGAAAACAAGATTGGTGAAATGTGTCTCATCCTATTAATTCGTATCTGTTTAAGTGTCGTATAACAGTGGCCGTAAACGGTTGAGGAGTTTAAGGTGGATGAATGTAACGCAGGGAATGTGACTCCGGCTGAGAAAAAATCTCACTCAGATGCGGCTCATTAGCATTTAAATATAAACCAGAAAAAGATACTTGTATGTCTGCTATGCTCGGAGAATTCTCTAAAGATGTGTGTGCACTTTCCTTTTTTTGTAAAAGGTTTTGGCATCTGGCTGGGGACCTCACTTTTGGCTCACAGGAGGACAGAAGACTAATAATGATACTCATCGTAGATAATTATTTTATTGCCTTGCTAATAAAAACTTTTGTCCCATTGTGCTCATTCAAGTGTGTTGCAGCCAGAGCATAGGGTTCTCTCCATAAAACCTTTTCACAAAGTGAGCTCACAAGCTTGGAAGCCAAAATTGTAACTGATTTGAATGAAATGATGATGAGCAGAATGATTATTATTTGAACCGTATGAGATTTGAGGGAAATCCAATCTAAATGAGGAAACAAGTGTAACTTTATATTATGTAGATGGTTACTCACTCATATTATGATACATATCCCATCTTCCCATCCCTTTTTGCTAAAAATATATATCTTTCTTGTAAGACACTCTAATTCTGTATGTTTTATAGGCGCGCACAAAGAAGACGAGGAGCAGAATGGGAGTTTTAGTGCTGAGAGTGCACAATTCACTTTTAATTTTCTCAAGATGAATACTAGTTGGGATGCTTGACATGCCCATAACTACTTTTTGGTGGTGGTGTTCCTCTCTTCTCCTGCTCCTAAAAAGGAGACTACTACTATGAATACATGCTTACTTGACTTCCAATTTCAGTTCTTATTAAATATGGCCTTAGTCCCTCTTTTAAATATTGTGAGGAGCATGAGATGATGATACCCGAATTAGACAGCGGCGAGATTTTGTTTTTCGGTAACTTAGAACCTTATGCTATGCAATGGCACTTCTAGTATCACGTAATTAATTGCTCCTCTTCCCATTCTCCCCTGCTCTCCGTGTCCACATCTCTTTTGGCTTTTTTGATGATGCTTTCGGAAAGCGGGAGAGAGGAGGGTGGGATGATAGGAGAGGATAGATTTCCCCATAACGTTTATACTCACTAAGACTCCGTTTAGCGTTCACAATTTTGAGAAGTGCTGGAGCAAAAGTTAAGCTGAAAGTATTGATTAACATTGCCACATAGTAGAACGCTTTTACAACACAGTTTTTTGGAGCTATTTCAAATGCGAAAGTATTTTAGGGACTACTTCAATCTGCAATTTTCTTTTGCAGTTTGTCTTATGATAATGGCATCATGTTAGAAAATGAAGAAACGAAAGGCTTAACGTACGTGTAACAACACACATGGTTGATTGCTTTTGGATGCAGTAAGGGTACATTACACTGGATCAAAATAACAGCCTTCCCCATCAGTATTTCATGATTGCCTTATTATTATTGAGGTAACTCATAATAGATCCCTGATTGAGTTAAGCTCGATCAGACATTTGAAATTATAAATTTAAATCGATCGAAAATTTATCCCCTCTGCGTATTTAAATCCCCAGCATAATTTGAATTTGAAAAAAAGGCGTTCGCTTTTCTCCTAGTGGTTGATTCGCACAGAGTAGTTTTGAGAATTAAATGATCCCTTGAGCTACTACGAATAATTGACTATACAGAAGAAGGATGAAGGATCCAAAGGCTAAATTTGGAATGGGATTTTCCAAATTCCTTGGCTCTGATGGTTGGAACTGGGTAAGTTGCATAATAAGCACTACTGTACCCGTATAAGAGTGTATGATGTATTGGTCGGCGTACAAAAATATGCTATAAATGCTCATATAATATAATCATATATAACATATACGTACATTACACACCCTTTCGAATAATGCATATTTTATTTTGCATAATGACACACCATATGCATGTAGGAATGCCTGAGCTTTTATACACACTTAATAGACTTGAGAATAACAGCTTATCCTTACATTTCCTTTTAATGAATATTCATGAGAAATTAATGAACTCCAATTTGTCAAGAATCTGCTGCATCTCAGAGACAACCACAGGAGAAAACCGTACAAGTTTTAAATGGTTAAAGTATATAATGTAGTATGAAATGCATCCTCTCCCATTTCCAAGAAATATTAGAATATTTTGGGGACGAGTTTTGAATAATTGGATGCTAGATGTACGTATGAAATTTGAAAAAGTAAGTACTAGGCATAAGTACATTTTGAGCAAATGTGCTATTTCTAATTTCTTTTGTATGGATTGACCCAGTTGTGTAGACCGTTCTTTGGTGGGACGCTAAGAAGACATTTGTCGACTACATTTGTGTTCATCATACGACTTACTTATTGTGAAAGCACTTGATCCGTTCTAAGGCACCGGTAAAGTCTAAAGAATATTAAGAGGATTGAATAACACTGTTGATTTAGTCATTGAGAAAGAAAGTCATTGATATTCTAGACGGTGGACACGGTATGTCATGCGACCTCAAGAAGTTAAAGGACAAAGACCCACGCATACTACCACTCCATGCATTACTCTCTATGTATTTTGTATATGCAAGTATAAATACACTACAGCAAGCGACTTTCATCGCACATTTTTCCTTTTGTTAACATTTTCCTTCCTTTCTCCCACATTTTTTGTTTCATAGATATATTTTGCCTTGAGATGCAACCTTTTCCACTGACTTTTGTCTTTCTCTCCTTCTTTTCTTTCAAGTCCAAGGGAAATGAATTTCCAAGTCAAAAGAATGGCAAGTGGTAAGGCGGAATCATAATGAAAAGCCTCATGGTGCGATTTCTCTTCCTCCAGGAGTCAGAATATATAGAAAGAACACAGTCAACGGAGAAGTGAAAAACAATATAAATGTGCTCACGCTTACTACTTCTGGCTATACTTATTGGTCCCATATATTTCCTTGCCTCCATGTGTCGCTTCATTCATTATTGTATGAAGTAGCAATACTAATACCATTTTCTAAAAATAATACATATTATTATTATTATTATTATTTGTGTGTGGGCAACAACACTTGTACAAACTCTTCTTTTTAGCTGCTCTTGTGTTGACTGGAAAAAGTGAAAGTTGAAAGGTTCAAGTGCAACCTCGAGCACGGGCAGGCAAGTTGGGACAACGGACAGGATCAACTTGAACAAGCCTATAAGCAGTCTTCTGTCAGAGAGAGGAAGAGTAGAAGCAAGTAATAGGAGTAATTCATAGTTGGCGTCAGCTCCCTAATAGACGATAGTCATTCACTCACTCGAGACCAAGATGAACAAGGGCGCACTAAGGCGAGAGAATAAGACAGGAAAAGAAAATGGGAATATAACAAATACATTTTCAGTAAGCCATCCCACCAACCAAGAACATTGTGGAAGGAGAGAGCATTCGCTTACATGCTTTTAAAAGACCACGATATTATAATTATATCCCAGTCCTCTGCAAGGCATCAACAATCAGCTCGGGCAAGGAACATGAAGGAAAAAGTGAAGCGGAGGTTGCAGAACAAAGAAATCGTATAGAATCGTTACTCAAGTAAGATAGTGACAAAGTATTATGCCGCCACCATTACATTACTTTTCGCTCTTTCTCTGACATCATTCTACTTTCACCTTGAAGTTAGGTAGCCACCTTTCTTTGGTTGAATGCTACTCCAATGATGATGATGGTTTGCAACGATAAGGCCTTTACCAAATGCGTATATAAGACTATGAGAACATGAGTGTGAGGCAGAAAAAGAAATATAGCATTCCCATCATAGGTAAGCAGTAAAAGCTGCACCATCATCATCATCGTCTTCTTCCACCACTTCTTCAACGTGTCGTATCTCACTTTAAGAAGTAAGGAAGAGGAAACTTATTGTCTTTGGAAGAAATAGCACCAAGTGCCAACATACAATATACAGAGATATGAGCACTTTTCAAGGTAGCTTTTTAAGACTTCAGATTTTCCTATGATTTAAGTGGAATGGGAAATGGATTTAGGAGAATGAAAGATATT
>JAQGAP010004661.1:0-10104 GCA_034697805.1 Orchesella bifasciata
TTAGCCTTGAAACACTTATTTTTAGACAAGGAACAAAGTTGAATTGAGCAAACCAACTAACATTCTTATTCACTTTTACTTATTTACTCCATTCAGCTATTTCTAGAAATTCTTTGTGTATATTTACTTGTTCCTTTTGTATCCAATCGCTTCTCTTCTACTTCACTTGCCTTTTCCTCCCCTATTGTACCGGTCACAGAGAATAATGTAGATTGGGAGGAGGCAGTGCATAAACTAAAAATTTACATATGAAAACAGTGAAATGGATCGTGCAGGGGAAAGAGAAAGAGAGCACAATTTTTATGTGCATTCCTCGACTTTCTTGACGCCTCGTCTTGAGCACATGCTTACACGACTCTGTATATTAACTATCAACAGTAACAAAATAAACAGTTATTTTTGTGCTGGTGCACGTATGCATACGCATACATGCTGCATGTATACTTTTTATTTTCCCCACAACAAAGCAAAATCCTACAATACAGCTTTAAACCGTGTATGGCAAGGGTGACATAACAAAAGAAGTGGTGAGTCTTATCAGAATATTATATGCTTGGTGGGTGAAGCTGCTTTCTCCATTGATACGTGTACGTAGGCTCCTTTCTTTCAACCGCTACCACCACTGCTATGCGATTACATTGAAACTGTTAACAGTTGTTTCTTTATCATGATATGATGCTAAGAAATTGTACAAAAGACCAAGACCAAAGTCAACTCAGCATTGGGTGTTGGAGGACTGAACAAAGAACAACATGTAAAACCCATTCATTCATTCTCACATTCGATACACATTATGCAGTACCTCCGGCATGTGGAGCTGATGTACATTTGTAGCAATACGAGCATGTGTGTTTATTTGTAGTAATGTATTAAAGTTACTTGTAACAACTTTTACTTACTTGCTTATGCATGCATGCGTAAGGAAAAGCGCCTTTTCCGTTTTCACTTCGGTGAAAGCAAATCCACGCAGGAAGAGAGAGAGAGAAAATGTGGAATCGCATGAAAAAATGGAATCTATTTCCTTTTTCCTTGGTTCTTGCTTGACTTAACTTTAACTTGACGATGAACGCAAAAATGTAACTTGCCTCGGTTATGTTGGTGTATATTTATCGCTATATCTAAAAATGTAAGGGAGAGCCACACAGTAACACAAAATGAACGGGGGTGGATATTCTTCTTATTCTTATCTCTTCTGAGTCGCACCATTAATTTAAAAAGTATTTTAATGGCTCAAGCCAAAGCCCTATTTTGGGATTTCCTTAGAGAGAAATTTTTCAAAATAACGTTAATTGATTTTGATCAATTTTTTTAACAATGTCAATTTGAATAAATTTCATAGAGAAATTACTTGCGAGTCCTCCAAACCGCTTTCTTCAAGAAAATTTTAACCCCCGTTCCGTGTTTACGATCTACTATGTAATACCGGTACAATAATCTTGGTATGTGTTTACAGTGTTACAAGAAGTATATGTACATTTTAACGCATTTTTTTGTACTTTCACTTGAGTCTCCACGAAGGAAATGACTTGATCTCTCACGGGAGTAGTGTACAGCTTTCTCCAGGAAAAATATACATTTTCTTCTTCTTTTCAAAGGAAAATGTAAAACAGCCACCTTATGTTATCCATATATTCTATTTTTATTGTGTTGCTGCTGTTTTGTGCTGCGTAGTCGTTGCTTGCTGCCTCCTCACCACTAGTACTCCAGCTGCCAAAAATATTGTGCTCCCTCATATACGCAGTATTCAGCCTCTGCATGTTGTTGATTTTTATTTTGAATGGTAAAAAACGAAGTTGAAAAAGAAGTGCCGACAATAACATGATATTACACATTTGAACATAACGCAAGTCGACAGCGGGGGGAAAAGTAGAGAACTTGGAGAGATAAGTGCTTTTGAAAAAGATGAAGGGAAAAGGTTACAGGTCTTCCTGAGCTTTTCTCTTCCCCTCGTTTCTCCGTTAACTCCCTACAGGAATGAAAAAGCAAGTGACGAGCATCGTCATTCTCTTCTACCTCCATTTTGATATCAACTCAACTCAACATATCTCACTGACATAAAGAACTGCATGTTGTATATTGTATGCATGCATTATAGCTTATGGGTGTGTGTATGATTATGATTATTACTGTTATTGTTATTATTCCACTCTGTTTTTTATTCACTTTAGAAAGAATCATCGCTGATAATGCGGAGAGTGATGCGATGAGCAAGTTTCCCTCGAGTCCCAGCTTTCACTTTCCATTCAGATATGGATAACGATGTGATACAACCAAAAATACCGCCTTTTAGTTATAACTGCTGCATAATATTCATAACTTATTTTTCAAATTATTACATACATCCAGAGTGGCGACACACGCCACTTCATGTAATATGACAGGAAGGAAAAAAGAAAGGAAGACCAGCTCAGGACTCTGGTATAATGATGACGGTTGTGCGAATGCATGAAGCTCTACATAGTTTCAGTCTTCAGTTTTATTCGTTGGATCATTCAAAATATGTAATAAAATTCGGTGAGCCTATTATCAAAGAAAATGGATAATATACATTCCACATTCTACTATCTATTCTTGTGGCAATGTTCTGGAGAAAGTATGCATATTCTCTTCTTGACAACATTTGTACGCACTCTATCATCATCATCGTCATTGTCGACAGTTGGGAATGTGCAGTTGCGTACCAAGATGATGCTTGCCAGGCGTCCGTTTATGGTTTTCATTACATACTTCTACATATCATAAAAATGTTAGCATATACACCACATGCGTGAATGGGGCTAATATTATTATCGCAGTATTATTGCATTTACTTTATGCATTCTTTTTTCTCGCTGCGGGCCTTGCATTTCGTGAAACTTCTCAAAGTTGAAAAAGAAAGCACTTTGTATGCAGCTTTGGCTCTCGTAGTGCAGAAGGCAGTCTTCTGGAATCTTCGCTTAACGAGTTATCATATTGTGCCAAGTATATACGAAATAGAATGATTGTTTCCTACAACAAGCTCTTTAGCGCTTCCTTTGTTATATATCATATTTTTGTTCGTCTGAAAAGAGTGAGTAGTCAAGTCAGTCACAGCAGACAGTTTCGTCTGCACTCTGCACAAAATAAAAAGTCAAAGGAACACTGAGAGAGTAATCATCATCCCATCATCACCGCATGAGGGCGGAAAAAAGTTGTGAGGGTAGAGTCAGAGTGACAAGTTTTTTTGTCCACAAGCGAAAAACGAGCGAAGCAAGTAATCATCTACACAGTTTGTATTCTAACTCGATCATATATATATGTACATAATAATGTTGGTAGGCATCCTCAGGAATAATGGGATTGTGCGTTTCTCGCCATCCATTTTAGCTATAGCTGTCATGACTGTCATCATCATCATCACCTACAGCGATGGAGATGGAATGCTAGCAACAGATAGTGACTATCTGCAAAACTTATCGTTTAAAATATTATACTACTCTTTGTGTAGACCCTCAAGAGTGTAGTGAAACACATGGCATTAATAATAGAACTACTATCATCAAGACTGACACTTATGGCCTAACCAAATCATCGCCGTCATTAGATACCTTATAGATTATATGAATGAAATCGTCATGTCATGCTTAAAATATCTAGATAGATGATAATACTCACGTGCACAAGGATAAGTGTCATTATATTTGACCAAATTTTTCCACCATGATTTTTAAGAAAGTTTTTGGAGTGAAAAAAACACGCAATCTATTAACTTGGTTTGTCAGCGGTTTTTCTAAAAAATATGAAGGTTAGCTATATACAGTGGAATATGAAAAGAAAACAAAGAAGACACGTGAATAATGCATAATATTATTGTTTGTCTGAAAAAAAGTTGTCTAAACCACTTCTGTTGTGTTTGGTAAGTAAACCATTTAATAATGAATGAAATATAACTGGTGGGAAACAGTTGTGAAACGGAAGCTGGGAAAAGTCTCAAAACTTCCAGCCTCCTTTCCGTATCCACAAAGAATAGAGGTTTTCCCTTCCGTTTATTTTTCCTAAAAAGATGACGTAGTTCTTCTGTGTGTATATTCCTATTCGTTTACATGCTAAATCTACATCTTTTCCAGGAGCATGTCACCAGCAAAAATATATTTTCCTTGGAGAAATGCTATTATTCGCGTGTGGGTGTGAGACTGGGAGTAAAAAAAATGCATACCGCACACTTGTTACTTTTCCCTTCAAAATCTACTCGAAAGTCTTCTCTTTCAACAAAGGTTGCCTAAACCAGAGTGCGTTCCTGCCTGATAGCAGTGAGAATATA
Organism: Orchesella bifasciata; assembly: GCA_034697805.1. Taxonomy (NCBI): domain Eukaryota; kingdom Metazoa; phylum Arthropoda; class Collembola; order Entomobryomorpha; family Orchesellidae; genus Orchesella; species Orchesella bifasciata. The sequence continues at coordinate 4,280 of JAQGAP010004661.1, forward strand.
TATAATAGAAACTAAATATGTGTGGTACAATGCATTCATTGCAAAGGGAGAGAAAACTTTTTTATTATTATTTTCTTTGCTATCTTGAAACAGAGTAAAGGAGGAAGATGTAGAAAAATTCAGTGCAGCTAGTCAGTCAGTCAGTATAATATGGCTTACACCTTTCAGCTTTCCCCGTCTTACAACGGAACTTTCCCTTCAATCCTTTCTTTCTTTTTTCCTTAATGATAAGGAAGAGGAGAGAAAAGAAAGAAAAAATCGTAAAAACGGATTAAGTCTCATCCACACAAAAAAGGAGTTTTTGCTCGCTGTTGTTACAAACTACACACCATTTTATTTCCCCCACTCGTAGAAGAGACCATATATAATATTTCTTTGCATATATATACGCAAATACATTCCTTTCATTCATATATATTTATATATGGATGTAATACAACATTCTTAAATTATGAGGAGAAGAGCAAAGGAATTTCAGCATCCATATCATTTTTCCAAATTATTATATCGCAGTTCATAAAGTCGACAGACTTATGAAGTTCCACATGACAAAGATAGATAGATACATTCCTAATAATACCGTAATACAGTGCCTTTGTGCTGACGTGAAAATTATTTGAAATATCTATGCATACCATACTCCATACGATGTGTATCTACCATATTTACGTAGGATTTGTGCTTTTCCCTTCTTTAGTGGACGTACGTTCCTAGTCCACACTACGGAAAAGGAATTTCTTCAGATGTTTTCATCCACACCCGCATTCATATTTCATTCCAGCTTCTTACATTACATTTCCCAGGCTAGAAGTCATTGCATTGCATCATGTTCGATCTTTTTCTTTTTTCACACAATACGAATAAAACATAAGCAATCGGCAAGAACCCGACCATATTTTTTTCTCTCCAGAATGAGAAGGAAAAAAAGTTCATCTCCAGAACTAAAAACACGTATGAAAACGGATACTATTAATATAATAATATATTGCTCTGGGGAATTCAAAGCATTTTGTACTTAATTTTTTCCCGACTTTCTTTTCTCATTCCTTGTCCTACATTTTTATCCTTATGCCGCAAGGAAAAATGGAAGGATTCAAAGGGTGTGACCAAAAAATGTCATCATTTCCACAACCCCTACCATTTCCGCTTGAAGTCTGAAGTATACATATTAAACATGTACAGAGTTCGATACATATTGTATACACGTTTAAAACTTTTATAGTCTGGCTGAAGGACATTATGGAAAGAATGAAAGTGGCTAAAATCTGAAATACATATCTATCCCCATAATTCTGCTCCCTGATATATTTTGTACAATATGTAAAAGTGGGTAATGCTCTGAGACATGCCAAAGGGTTCCCTTTATGTAGTTATATGTATGTGGTAATTTAATATGATTTCAGTCAAGTGTAAAGCAATCTAGCATTATTTTTACAAGCTTTTATGTTTTTTGTACTTCATGTGAAAATGTGAGCAGAGCATACACACATGACTGCATTCATGTAGCTTTTCGTCTCTTAAAAAGAGAAGAAAGAAAGCACTTTTTTCTTCTTCGTTTCGTGTCGTTGCTGTATTATTATTATTATGGTGCATGCTGTATGTAGCGTATTATCTACATACATGATCTTATTGTGCTCATTCCCAAAAAAAGCAGTAGCAGCTTTATACTTTTCTCTCCCATTTTCATTCCTTTCTTTTATTGTAATATTTTCTAGTGCAGACATTAGTAACTCCTCAACATCGGCATAATAAGTTGGAGAAAGGAATACACAAAAGAACGATGAAGCCGTATAGGCACATTGTGTAAGAAGACCTTGCATTGAAAAATGAATGAAAAATGTGCTGAAAATGTATAGGTTCTTCGGTTTTTTTTGGAGAGAAAGCTCCCTCAGTATTTCTCCCTTCATGCCTTTTCTCCTTACATTTTTGCAATCTGGCTTAATGGATTTCAGTCGAAATCCAGAAACTTGTATGAGATCCCTAATGCATAGGAGTGCGAGAGAAAAGTGTATGCATGACATCCCATTACATACATATTATGCACACGGGTTTTGTAGTCTAAGTAGATATTATGTAAAGTAGGATATTTTTTAGCAACTTATGTGCTTTTTGTCTTTCCGGTATTGTTTTCTGTTTCAATTTCAAAGGAATTTTGATTGATGTTTTATTACAAGAAGCACAGGATACAGCGTTTCAAGCTTAAAAAGGCATTTCAAAATTGAATATGAGCAACTATTGAGGACAAGGACAAAAATTCTTACTTTAAAATCCTAAAATACACACGTGGACTTTAAAGTGGTTTTTTATTAAATTTGTAAACTATTATAGTGTTCAAAGATTTATTTTGATGGTTTTGATGAGATTGGAAGAAAATGTTTCAATGTTGCGAATGAAAAAACGGTATAATATTTAATGTTGCGTGCTCAAATTTCATTGTCTAAAAATTATACTTTGGTAAACCCTAGTAATTGTTTCTTTTGAGAGAGAGGACTACAGCAAAGTACTTTCTTCAAGTGTACTTTCAGTGTAAGGTCAAAAATTCATTTTATGAGATACATTACCGAATTTTTTTCTTTTTAATTAAGTACAGCCCTTAAATTAAAAACATTGACATTAACCTTAATTGAACAAATCTACCGTAAATGGTATATAGACACATAAATTTAATGTATTATGCTTCCATATCAAGTAGCAGCATGCAGTGAGCGCCTGAGCTTTCAACTTTCTACTCCGACAACTTCTGCCGCAACGTAACACGCAACCCATATGGCAGTCGTAGGTAGGACACCTAAACAATTCAGGAACGAGAATCTTGTGTGCCATAATGTTGATTTGATAACATTAAACAGAGATAGAAGTTACAATGGTCTACTTTACCAGAAACGAAAAAAGACTGGGAAGAGTAGCCTAACTTTCTTCTTTTCGTAAAGTATCCTTTCTTACTGCAATACCTACCCATATGACTAAGACTCTGCCGTTTTTTTTGTATATTCAAGAGTAATATGACGGTGAAATGATAGAATGATAGAAATGGAGCAAGGCATAAGTACCAAAATACGGAACATCTACCAAGCAATACTTTGGTAAAGGAAAAAATAATACGCAACGCACATGTTGAAGATGAAGCCACTGAGCAGGCATCGCACAGCAGTCACAATCGCAATGGTACTTAAGCAGCAAGTGGCCATAAAATTCTATATCTTACTTTCTCCTTCCACAAGAGACGTAACTAGAAAGCCATTTTGTACTAAACTGTTCTGTTACCTAAAGTACACTAACTGCCATCATATTATTCCCTGACATATACAAAAAAAATACATGAATATAGGTATCTACCTACCTTCCAGTCTGAAATATATCAGCTCAGTCACTCCTATTATGTTTTTTATCTTATTTTCCTACGGTTGACGACGCGTTCAAGCATGAAGAAAATAAGGCTATAAGAAAAGACGGATAGGATGGAAGAGGGAAAGAGAACAGAGAAGGAAAAATATTCACGCATATAACACAAAAACGGAAAAATAAGGAGGCTATTTCACTTGACTGTTGCGCTACTCAGCATGGAAGGCAAGGTTCCTGTCCCGTGTCGGCTAAGATTCCCTTTTTTATTGTAAAATGTGTAGTAGAACAAATGTCGGTGTAGTACACGGAAGGAGAGAAAAGCTCATACATAAAGTCAGCTCCGTTGTGAATGTGTATGGATGTAATATGAGTGCACGCATAAAAATACAACTTTTTTTTCCTCCAACTTTTGACTTACACTTCTTCTCAGGTCCCGGGCCCTGCTAAAAGTCAGCTTATGTATATAACATGACTTTTTTCTATCTTTCTCTCACAATAGTTGAGAAAAATAGGAATCGAGAAACACTAAGCCAAGAACATGGGCGGACAACCTGTTTTTTTTTCATCTTTTCAGAGAAATAGGTAGATACAAACATGTACACGGTTGTCGAGCAAGACAACAACTTGAGTTTAACCGAAAAGTCAAGCCATATGCGTTATAGACATCATCCTAAAAAATAATCGAAAACGGGAACAACAAGGAAGAAAGTTGTAAGGCATTGAATGAAGAAAACAACCCAGCATTATATGATGATGATGATGACCAAGATAGTTCTCTTGTGTACACACATATCCATCCACTTCTGCAAATAATGTATGCCACTGCTTGCATTCCCTCAGCTTTCGCATGCTTGTCTATCTCCCCTACCCTTTGGTTTTGGTTAGGTTTTGAAAGTTTAAAAAGTTTTTCCCTCATCATCCATGAGAATAATGGGAACATTTTCCCTTGGTCCAATTTTTAACGTTATCTGTCTTCTGTCTTTCTTTTCTTCTCGTTTCTAGAATCACGCTGGCAGTTTTTGTCTGCATTATATTACCACTTGGGGTCATCCCATTTCCCTTTACTCTGTTATGCCATTACTACAAAACTGCTATCATATCATTATTATTATTATTACTATTATTATTATAACATCCGCTTTAAAAAATACATGGCTTGGGTGGAGAGCCAGTTGCCAGTCTCAGTTGAGCGGCATACAGAAAGCAAGACAAGTGCAGTTAAATAGGAGAGCAACAGCAGAGAAAGTCTATTGGCTGGGTATGAAATGAGGATAACAGCTGAACAAAGCGGACATTATGCACAAGATGGCTACAATATCTTTTTTGCAAACCATCTGACGAAATCAAATGCTTTTAAGTGTGTGTGTGGTATGAGATGAAAGAAAGTGTGGGTTATACACATTTTAAGCTATGTACGTTCCACTGCAATCATTATGTGAAATGAGACTTGTTCACTTTTTTACGAAAAGAAAATGTGTTCGTCCACTGCATTGTTGAGCTTTCCCTTTTCTCACTTTGGAGTAGAATATTAGTCAGTAGGGTTGCAGTGGCATACGGAAAGGAAAAAGTAAAAGAGCGCTTTCTCCTCTCTCTCACACAATCACAATGAAAGTTATAATAATATCATACAAGTGAGATGACTGTGTGGAGAGGAGCAAGAGCAATAGGATGGTACTTAAAGCTTTGAATGGCAGTTGGATGTCATAATGATAGCAGTTTCATGTAACCCAAACAACTCTCGTAACGCTCATGATACTTTTCTTCCTCCTTTGCTTCCCTTGTATAGCTGATGACTGAGATGATGATGGTCTTCTGAATTGGATGTGGATGTCTTCAGTCCAAAAAAGAAGAAGGATATTATGATATGATATGCTATAATGTTACAAATATTATCTACTTTTTCTTTTCACTGAAGCGTAGCTTGCTGTGTATGTATGTACGTAGTAGCTCTTTGTAATTGTATAAAAATGACTGGTACAAAAAAAGAAATTGAAGATTTTAGAGTGCCGAGATAAATACATAGGGTTAAATTTGTAGCGTATCGGATGAGAGCATATACTATGAACAAGCCAAAGCTCTTATGGCTGAAGGAGATTTCTTAGGAATTGAACTTGAGATGAGAGACGATGCTAAATGCATCTTCCTTGTTATCTGCCAAAGATTATGAGTAACAGCCTATTACACATAAATATTTTTATTTCCGAAAGTTCATTCCACTTAACATTAGGAAAGAGTCTTCCATTGTCTTTTCCTGGATTCTTTTCTTAAAAAATTGATAAAATGTCTACGGAGAAAATGTTTTCTCGGGTTCTTGTCCTGAAAGCAATAAACTGTTTTCATCATGTTCTGCCTTACACAAAAAAATTACATATACCCATACATTACCCTACAAAGGCAATACATGTAAAAGAAAGGTTCATTTTTTCAGCTTGAAGCTCGGTGTTTTAAGCAACCTTTGTTAGTCTAGGTCTAGACTAGACGAG
>JAQGAP010004662.1:0-10103 GCA_034697805.1 Orchesella bifasciata
GCAGAGTTTACTGGAGGATCCTCTAGTTTTGCACCCCCTAGTCGTCATAATAATAGATATTTTCATGTACAAAGAGGCAACTCCAAGTTCAGACCGGGCCTGGGGTCTAATCCTGAAGAATTTGTTGCAAAGCTCAAACCGAAAAAGAGGAAAAAGCCTCCGATTGATTTGATTATAGGTGAGTATTAGTCCAATTTCAATCATAGCGGATCGTAATATTTGGATCATGTAAATCAAATCATGTTCTTCTTCTATTCAACTAATAAAGATGCTGAAAGTATGGCCAAGCGATTTAAGATAACTTCAGAAAGACCAGCTTCTGCAATCCTGAATGAACTTTCTCCGGATTTAGGATTTTTATACGACACTGGAACAACTGAACCGTCAAAGCCTACACCAAGTTTTAAATGCTCTGTTATGTTTCCGGTAAGAACCATGAGAGTTTAGTTAAAATATACAAATTCATTTGGCTTGATTTCATTTAGTATGTATGTAATTTTAAATTGTCCATTAGCCATTCAGTGGCACAGAATTTGTCGGTGAGGGTCGTTCTAAAAAACTAGCTAAAAATGATGTAGCAGAGAAGATTTTAGCTACTCTTGGCTTAGTCATTCCTCCAAAAGATGAGCCGGTCACACTGGATACGCAACAAATGGATGTTGATCTCAAAATAGAGCCTTTTCCTGTGACGTAATTCCTCATTTTCAAGGGCTAATAAACAAAAAGCATACTAATATAATATACTCGAAATAACATACTGTACTGTTTGGTACTGTTTCTCATAGGGGTCCATTCCAGAATATGAATGTTCAGTATCAATATATGCCAACCGAGATAGATTTCTCTTCCGATGATATTATCAATGAAAATTTTGTAACTTCAGCAGCTACTCCAACAGTCCTCTCACAGCGTATGTTTGTTTTTACGCATTCTAGTTTTATTAACATCAATCACCATCATTAAGTGGATTTAAAACTAAGGTTGTGCATGATATTTTTACAGCAATGGTTGATTCCAACACAGTCCGCAGGCTTCAAAACATTCCGAACTTTGAAGATAATGTGTGTCTAGTTCTCAACACCATTTTATTTCCTAGTACCATCGAATATGAAAATCTAGGAGAAGAAGGACCACCGCATGACAGAAAATTTACAGTCAAAATACGTTTTAGTGATCAAGAGTATATTGGGTACGGAGGAAGTAAGAAAAAAGCGAGAGCCGACGCAGCTAAACAAGCTGTAGTTACTCTTCTTGGTGAAAGCTGCTATAATTCCCTAGCTATGAGTTCCCCGAAAATGGAATCGACTTCCACAGCCGTTTCGAATAAACCCAAACGAAAAAATCTGAAAATGTTAGGTAAGGCCCAGTTGACCCCAACCTCTGTTGAAAATGTCAGTATTGAAGGGGATGATGAGGATGATGACGATGATGATTGTGGAGAGTATGATCTTAATTTCAGCGATCACATTAGCAAGTGAGTCAAATATCAAATACATTTTGTATAAGCTAAAGAAATGTGCTGCTTGTGTTTTGTGAATTCACTAACTAATGCCAAAGCATAACATAATGATATGCATATGCAGTTAATTAATATACACTTAATATGCATTAATTTTATAGCTCGGTGAAGGAAAAGTATGAGGAACTTATGGGGAAAGATGCCAATTATTCACCATATAAGGTAATTAATGTTTATTTGATTAGTTTATAATTCCACGGCTTTAGGCTGGTCGATTCGTGAGCAGATTTATATTAGATATACTTACATTTCAGGTTTTAGCAGGGGTTGTGATGACTCTTGGCTCGCCAATGATATACCAATCTTCTGTAATTGCTGTCACTACTGGAACTAAATGCGTTGAAGGTGACTGTATGTCTGAACAAGGGTTAGCTGTGAACGACTGTCATGCTGAAATTCTTTCAACCAGATGCGTACGAGATTTCATCTACTCTCAAATCGAGAACTACGTAAACTCCAGTAACCAACAAGAAAAAAATGATTGCATTATTGAAGAAAACGCTTCAGACGGACGCCACAAATTTCGGTTAAAACCTGATGTAAAGTTTCATTTATTCATCAGCACGTCTCCATGTGGGGATGCTAGGTAAGGAATTTTATTTTTGTTGTAAACTGACTTTAAAATTGATTTGAAACGAAACGAGATAGTTTGCTAATATTGTTCCATGATTTGTTTTGTAGAATATTTTCTCCAAAAGGCATCGAGTTAGATGACGATCAGCCGTCTCCAACTGGTTTGGAAGATACTCACCCCAACAAACTTAATAGAGGTGTTTTAAGAAGTAAAATCGAAGCAGGAGAAGGTACCATTCCGTCGACAAATCTCTATAAAGGTAAACAAAGCTACTGGCCAGGTTAGATTATGTCATAATAATGGTTTTTCTTGCCCTTTCAACATTCCTAAATTAATTTTTGATTTAATAGGTCCTCAAACTTGGGATAGTATTATTAGTGGAAATGCGTTATATACTATGTCATGTTCAGATAAAGTGTGTCGTTGGAATGTAGTTGGCCTACAAGGGGCACTTTTATATAACCTAATTGGTGCAGTTTACTATTCCTCAATTACGTTGGGAAGTTTACATCATCCGGTGCATTTTAAAAGGTTTGCTTGTGGAATTAATTTGAAATTAAAATGTTATCACTATTATGGTGTAACGGTTTTATAACGTAATATTTAATTTGCAGAGCTGTTTATGGAAGAATTGAGACGCTGAATTCACGATTGGAGATACCATTTTTTGTTAACAAACCCAAGTTATTAATGGTTTCTCGTGAAGAGAAACGGAAAGTTAAAAAGAGTCCTAACCATGCTGTCTGCTGGTCAACAAACTGGTCGACACCAGAAATTATCGCTGCTAGCAAAGGAACCTGTGAACCTGGAGGCGTACCATCAAGACTTACGAAAAGAATGGCTTTCACGAGATTCTTGAAGGTCTACAATAACAATAGTGGAGGAAGAGATGAGTACGCAGATTTGACATACCACGAAGCTAAGTTGTTAGCCACTGAATATCAGGTATATTGACTTTTGACACTTTAACCAATTATGTCGTGTAAATGGGGAGTAACATCCGTCCGCATTTTTAAAAACTCATTTATCTTATTATTATTACAGAAAGCTAAAGACGAATTCGTAGGGTTTTTCCAGGAAACTAAACTAGGCCCATGGATTGGAAAACCGGTTGAGCAAGATTCTTTTAAAATCAAGTAGCGTGCACTTGCAAAACCACAGGATATGCCGGCATTCTAATTAATTATACTATATATATATTCACAAATCACAAAGTATATTCGATACTGTATCCACTCTGCAATGAAAGATAGTATACTGATCGTCAGTAAGACTTCGCTAAATAAAGTTTGCGCTGATAACAACTTCAAAGATCAATTACATTGTTCACAATTTAACGTGTTTTATTCGATCAGCAGGTTAAAGAAGAATAATACATTTACTCAAATTACTGCATACAATACGAAGTTTTATACATCTGCTTTACACTGATGTGATTTGAAATCATTGAAAAACAAAAACATTTCTCGAAACATAAAAAACAAGATAGGTAAAATTGAAGGTTATTTACTACACATATATTACATGCAAAACTGTTAATTAGAATTTACTAAACTAATAATAATTTTACTTTTTGACAACGACTGCAGTATCATCTACGTCAATACCAAGCATTCGTAAATCATCCAAGTCGTCATCCCCAGGTGGAGGTGGGTCCCGTTCAACAACGTCTGTTTTCTCCATTTGCTGTTCTCCACCAGACGAAGTGGCTGTAGCTTGTCGAGCCACTCCAGAGTCATCACCAACACCAGGTGGACCATCGTCAAGTTCTTCATAGCCAACCGGTGCATAACCATCAAACGACTGTTGATAGGGTTGGTATCCCAAATAATTCGGATAGCCATTCGATCCAACTGACCCATACTCTGAAAATTTGAAAATGAACGACCGGTTAGTTATCATCTTAACTGAAAAGTAAATTGAAATGGAACAGCTATGCCAATAATCAGAGAATGATTGTCGTACATTACAATTCAGACATATGCTTGTCAAAAATATTCATCATGTTTATAGTCGGATCAGTAGCATCCTCATATTATTAATGAATTCTTACCACCGTATTCAGTGCTTCCTGGCACAGACGAATCTTCCGAAATTCCATTTGCAGAACCCGCAACTACTGGTGGGGGTACAGGTTGTGGTGTGGGGCCCACGGAATAGATGATGTCTAAAGCTTGCTGAAAATCATCTGGTAAAGCTGTAGGAGCTCCTTCTTTATCCCCAGTTTTGACTTCGACACTAGGCAATTCTTCATGGACTTCTGAATGATGGAAGCTGGCTGACCGGTCTTGTTCAACAGTCGGTTCAACAGAAATAGAAGGTTCTGAATAAGTAGTACTTCCCATCCCTGCAGACAGTCCATAACTTTCAGCGTAACTTTGATGCGCTCCATAGTTAAACCCCGTGTTGCTCATTGAATTGTTACTGTAAACAGATACATGGGATTCCTCTCTCAACAGCGGTCTTTTTGGCAAGAATCCAACTGCGGGTAATATTGCTGGAGGTACATTAGCCGCAACTTTTTTTTCTTCTGCTTCAGACTTCTCTTTATTTAAAACTGGTCGCTTGTACAGAGGCATTTTCCCAATCATGGGCAGTTTTTTCACAGCTTCCTTAATGTCCGGCCTTTCTCGTTCTACTCTCTCACGCCTGTCTCTATCGTTTCTGTCCCGGGAACGGGATCGAGAACGTGACCTAGAACGACGCCTTCCATACCTCCGTTCGCGTGATCTAGAACGAGATCTACTACGTGACCTGCAGCAGTTGTTTAAAAATAATATATTAAACACTAATACCTACAAACATACATTATTGAAATTTAATATGCAACTTGCAACTCAACAACCCTTCTTTATTGCTTGCGAGCATATGTTCTGACAAAAGTTGCGACTGTAAGTATGATGACAAATGACAATTAAAGTACAATTATTTCAATTACCGTCTCCGAACATTTCGGCTGTCGCGGTCTCTATATCGCTCTCGATCACGATCCCTATTCGATAGCTGAAGTTCCACTTTATCGGGTCTTCGTCTATCATCTTTCTTCAAGTCACGATCTCGTAGAGAACTCTGAGGAGGCGGTGGCGGTGTTGGTTTCACATTGGGCGATACATTTTTGCTTTCACGCATTTCTTTTTCTTTTGCACCATGTTTTTGGCGAACAATTGCAGCAAACTTCTGTGTGTCAATATCAAGAGCAACTTTTGGTTTATTCATCCATTCTTCTAATCCAGAGTCTTTACTGGGAGCAGGTTCAGTTAAGGACGCGGTAAACCTGGGAACTTCTTCTTTTTCTTCGGTTTTTAACGCATTTCGCATCTGCACTCTAATGCTTTTACCACTCTCAACATCATCTTGAGTACTCGGTTTTCTTTCTAGAACCCGCGGGTGTGGGTCATCGAAGCGTGACTTCTTGCCCGAAGTAGAAGTAACCTCTTGCTTTCCAACACCATAAGCCCTTTCACGATCGTTTACCCATTTGTGCTCCCAATCCGGATGCTCTTCTAAGAAGTTCTGTGAATTGAAAAATTTGATGTTAGCAAAGTATTTCGCCACGTTTTCACAAATCAAATCATTGAAAGATACCTATATCAGGCTAGCTCTGCCATGGCATGCCTCTCTATTTTATGAGTTAACACAATATATTCAATCAACAGCTTTTATCGTTCTGGTAAAACAAGGCTCAGATTCTGATTGTCAGCAACAAATATTCTGACATATGCTTGTCTATTATTTTCATCATCACTGCCAATATTGGAACAAGTTTTGCCATTTTCGCCCTAATCGCAAAATCTTAAATCAATACGCTACAAATAGCATAATAAAGAAGATTTTTATTTTGTCTATTACTACGTGCTGACCATGTAATTACTGTTGTGCTCATCACTCTTAAGATGCTCCACTGCGCAATGAGGATCACCCATCCAGTTGTTGCAGAGTCTGCAGTACCATCCTTCCACCGGTGAGAAGAACTGCATACCTAAACAATCAAAAAAGTTATCGGTTAGTAAAAGTCCGTATGGTCTAACAGGAATTGATGGGAGATGGGATCTCTTTTACATCGTTCACAAGACGCAGGCATCTCATCCCGAACATACTAGGTACTGTGTCTAATAGGAAGTAGTAGAGGTGCATGTTGACAATAATACAAATAAAAATCATCTGCAATTTCACAATGAAGCATTCGACAATTTCCTCTGTAAATAAATTCGCCACCATTACCTCTAAACGGAGCTTTTTTCGCTCCAGGAATGGATTTCGAGTCAGTAAGAGAATTTCTTTTGTGCCATGGCTTTTCGTCAATTCCAAGTTGCTGAAAATTGAAAAAAGGTTTCGTTAGTATGCATGTTCATTAAAGTCAAGCCCGTTTAAACATTTTTATACGAAGAAGGCTCAGATTTAATTTATCAGCAAAAAATAATCAGACATATGCTTGTCTAATATTGATCATCACAGCTCGTTATCATTAATTAATTAAATTATTGCATATCGGTCATTATGCTTAACGCTGTATATCATTTTAAAATCATTATTTGAAATACACTTACCTGGATTTGATCATGATGTTCTTTGCTATGAAAGTGAGCCAGCATATGCTGAACTGTTTCCGGAAACACGTTGCATAGTCGACACCAATGCTTGCCATTATCGAAGTAGTCAACAGGAGACAGACCGCTTTTTTTATCAACCTGATAAATATGGGAAAAATCATTCATGAGCAAATAATCTGTGCAGAATTTGTCTACCTCAGAAAGTATGGAATTAAAATACATAAAAGTATAGATACACGTATTCTTACATCATTAAAACGTTTTTCAGGTTTCATCTGTGATGGAGGGATCATGGGAGCTAAAGAAGGTGGTGGTGGTGGTGGTTGCGGAGCAAGTAATTTTGTTGAACAAGTTGAAGACTTGCCACCAACTTTGAGAACGTCATCAATCTTTTCCAAGACTATAATAACTGCTTTACATCTCCCTCTTAGTTCAGCCTATGAATGAACAGAACAGGGGAAAATTCACATCAATATTACACAAATTGTCAAAACACTACCATACGTATTGAATTATTAAAAGTTAAGATCAGAGTTATAATTGTCATCAAAATATATCAGACATATGCTTGTCAAAAATCATCATTTTAAAAACAAGGAAAGTACTGAATGTACATTCATTTCATTTAAACTATCAATGATTTATAACCTGCAACTTCAAGTTTTCATCAATCAGCTGCCTTTCAGCTCGATTACGAATGAGTTCATCCTCCTTGTTTTGCAGTTTTTTAATCTCCCTTTCCAAAATATCCAGTTTACTTTGGTAGCTTTCGCGTTGCTTAAGAAGTGCGTCCTTTTGTGGTTCTGTCAACCTTCCCAACTCTCCAGTACTAGAATCTTGTTTTTTGTCTGTCAATGAAAAAATACAATGATCACTGTTGTATCTATGTCACGGTTGTAATTCGTAGTGAATAAACCTCTACATATTATGTTTTTATTTTACCTTCTTCTGAAGAAGAATTGGAACTACCTCCCGTACCACGCCCTTTTTTCTGCAAGTTAAACAAAAACATTTTACGGTCAACTAACTAGACGAAGTCGATGCTACATTGCATTCCATACGAGTATAAACTTACAGACTTGCGACGTTTTCTAGATTCAGATGAAGAATCGTCACTAGATGAAGAGGACGACGAACTGCTATGATGTCGTTTCTTTTTCTTTCTCTTGTCCTTCTTTTTCTTCAATGTATCACTATGGTCATCCTTATCAGGTTTTGATGCGCTGATTGCAGGAGGTGGCGGTGCAACTGTTCCCATCTGGCTTATATTTGCGTGTTGTTGAGAATGAGAATACGCAGCATCTGGAGCCTGTTGTTGATGATACTGCGTCACGGGAATTTGGGCATGACCATACCCATATCCGACTGGGGGCTGACTACTAACGTTTGTAGGGTTTTCAGCGTACTGAGGTGGGTACATTGACTCAACATTTCCGTATGGATTCATCTGACTTAAAGCAGCAGCTGTTTGGCCATTAGCTTGGGGAACGTACTCCTGAAGTGTTACTGGAAGTCTTGAGCCGGTCCAGGTATCTGCAGGATCCTTCGTAGGAACATATGGTTCATACGGATTGGGAACGGCATGTTCCGCAGGTCTTGGAACATATTCCTCAGTTTGTCGAGGTGGAGATCTGCTTCTGGCTCTTCTTGGAGGAGGTGAACGGCTGCGACTTCGACTGTAACTTCTGCTATGACTTCGGCTCCTACTTCTGCTGTAACTTCGCCTTCTGCGCCCTCTTCCACCGTGGTCCTGATTAAAGGTAGATGTAAAATTTATTAGTACATACTTGCAATGAATCAGATACCCTCATCTCAACGCATCATTACAAATTACATATCAGCATACCCTTTCATCCTTATAAAAGTCGTCACTATCCCAATATCGTCTTGGTTTGTAACCACTTCCACCTCTGCCACGAAAATTCCCACCTCGGTTGTTGTTGTAACCACCTCTGTAACTGCTATCCCCCCGGTCTCCTCCTCCTCCTCCACCTCTATCTCTATATGCCGGGCCACTACTCATAGTTAGTGTTCGCCTTTGTCTTTTGTGTACCCCACTTCAAGTTCAGTTTTACGGGCTTCCAATAAATGGCACTAGGCTATGTAACCTGCAAAAGAAAGAAGCCAACATCAGCATTATTAACTAATCATAACACCAAAAATCGAAAATAATAGGGAAAGGGAAAAGTGTACATATTATCAGCAACATACGTTTCAAAGGTTGCGTAATAGATGTGAACACAAATTCCTAAGCTCTTCCCAACACTTAATTACGATACAAAGTATTTTCTATAACAATTGCTTCCACGTTCCGAAGACCTATTCATTCATCGTTTTGATTTATAGTTATCTGACGACAATAATGATGGCGACCGTTCTACTTTAGGAGCCCCTTTAAAATGCTTCCAAATGTAATAGACAAATGCAACATCGGTAGCTGCAAACATTACAACCATAAAAACTAGCTTTAACCTTTTTCCTCCATCTTTATACGCTGTTTGTTTGCTTGAAAATGACCTAATCATTGCATTAATACCTCCTAAAAATTTCGATTGCATTGAATTGATGCGTAAAACAAATTACAGATATTGCATTACGGATGGGTTCACCAAAAATTTACAAGTGAATTTACAATTTAACTTTTCCCAATTCCCAATACATCCTTATCATGAGTTAGTAACTTTTGGCTCGTAAACTAGTATGTGTGTGGTATTTGTAAATAAATAATAAAAAACATCTTCCCTGATGATAACAATAACCTACAAACTACCTAGTGCAAATACCATCAGTTATCAAAACTGAACTGGGGAAATAAATAAATATTCGTTGGATATTTACAACAAACTGACGACCTCCGAAACCGGACAAAATGCTGAATAATCCTACCTACAATCAGTAGGATAGTCTTTTGACTCCAATCAATTCAATCACCTTATTTATCCAATCACAACCTACAAAATAGCTGTACAACTAACTTTACCTATCATGCTTGCTGGAGTGTGTTTTAAATTAATTAACTCAATTTATTTAACTGATTGTAGTGAAAAAATGATTCTGAAAAATACGTACGTTACCTGAGCTTGAGCCGTGGTGCTTAAAATTCTGCTATTTTCCTCCTTCCTCTTCCACTTTCTTGTTTCTTCTCCTCGCTTCAGTCCAATTCAACCTTCATGGACACAAAAGTTGGGGAGATGGCTTTGCTGGCTATCCGATTCTCTCTGAGAAGCTGACTGTTTATGCTTTGTGCACTGCGGATAAAAGGAAATTAGGTACATATCCTTATGTATATGCACAATATACACAGCGTGCTTGTGTGTGGCATTTTCTTTCTATCACATTTTGATCGTGGCATCTCTACGAGGACTGTACGAGGACAAACTATACTTAAGCTGGTTTCTCACTGGGGCGCTTGTTACTTGTTACTTGTGACTTGACGCGGAAAGCGTGTTCTCACTGGTCA